>JAVJIF010018708.1:0-87615 GCA_038442645.1 Agave tequilana | reverse complement strand
TTTCTAAACTTCTCCAAATACAAAAACAAGATATTCTAAACACTTTTAAAGCTTAGTGTGTATGGATATGATCCACTATACATATATGATGTAATATCTATGTTTTTGACATTAAGTTCTAAATAAGTTTTGATAAAAACACATGTATATTTTTAAAGCTTAAAAATCAAACCGTATTTTCTAAAATAAGAAAACTCTTTATGAAAATATGTCTACATCTTGTGTGTGAGTGTATATGAACTTGAGCAATCCACCAACTAATCTATCCTTTACATTTTATCTAAAAATAAAATCTTGACAGTTACAAACATGACACAAGTCTTCTTGGAAATCTTCTCTTGAAGGTCTTCTTCTCCTTCTTGACTTGGTCCAAACTTTGATCCAATGAGTTAGGCTCCTCTTGAGTACTTGATGCACAAGCTCTTGAATCAATACTTGCTAGCTCCAAACTTGACTTTAAATTCTTTGTTGAAGTTAAACACCTACTAAGATCGTGATCACATATCTGAGACTAATTAAACACAAGATCATTAGTACTATAACTACATGAGTTAATCATCATCAAAACTAGAGTGATGGGCCTTTGGACCAACAAATACGACAAACAACATCACCAATCAGTTTCAAAAAAAGAAAAATCAACAAAGCTTATTCTGAGATAAACTTAAACCTAAACGACTCCTAACTGGTTGACTGTCCATGGGAGGTATGCAACAAATCTGACCACAAGTTAGTCGGCCAGGTAGGGGCAAAACGGAGTTGGATATCCTGCATAGCAATGGGCCTTAATTATGTCAAACCACTGGTCTTCGAGAATATTACCTCTTAATCTGCAACCTTTGATACCGATTTGACTAGCGTCAAACTCTAACAACTCCTCCTTAGGCTAATCTCCTAGTGAGTCCAATATGTCCCTCGGGCCAACGTCTATTCAGATTTTAATTAGGCTCATGTTATAAGTGCAGTGGAAATGGTATATGGGCTAAAAAAGGGTAATGACTTTCCCACCTTATCTTGTTTTTGGGATTTGCCTTTAAATCATTTTGGTGCAAAGTGTGCAAGTATCAAGTAAAAAACAAACAATCAAAGCAATGTAAATCACTCAAGTATTTTTCTTGTACTAAATGTAATGCATGTGTACCTTGTCTCCAGCACTCTTCAACAGTAGTTAAAATGAAATAAAATTAGACAGATGTCTAGGATGCAAGTCTAACCGTTTTTTAATCAGTTCAAGCAATGGGTTACTGTTAAGATTAGAAAACTGTGCAAATACAACTATCAAGAAAAACTAGAAGCAACAGAGACTTAAGTTTACAATTCTGAAGCACCTGCAGAAAACTCAACAAGTGGTTCAACCACTTGGCCATAGAAAGCGTTTGCGCGACTAGTAGCTGAAATCCTATGCTCTGCCTTCTTGAGCAGAGGCACAGAAAGGCAAGTTTAGTTTTGCACCCCTCAGTTTCTTGAAAAATATCCCTACACACACATATCAGAGAAGAGAAATTGTTAGAAAAATGTACCTTTTCCTCTCTGGCAACAGATCGATGTGAACCATGCACGAAAAATGTGTATATTTAGAAATCAATGAAAGTGCTATGGTGCTTTGGCTTCCTCGATACTACTATAATAGCCATGTGGCTATACAGGTCGAATCTACAGGGGCGGAAGGTGATAAAAGTATTAACGATAGTGTCACGATAGTGTTAACGAGTTCTTCTAAGTTTCAAAAAATTTAAAAAGAAAAGAAAACAAGAAGTGAAAGATAGAAAAGAAGACGATGAAAACATAAAGAAAAGATAATGAAGTTATGACTTGGAAAACTATTTCTAAAACAAAGTAAAAAGAGAAAGAAAACTCAAGGCTACTAATTACTAATTACTCCACTAACCATGCTAACCTCTAGAGTGATAGTTACCTCACAATTGATCCTTAGCCATCACTAGACTTGTCTCCAAGAGCTTTTTAAAGCATGATCCATAAGATTGTTTTTCACATCAAAACTAGATTAACAAGATGCAAGGTACTATTAATCCATCAAGATCGGTTAGAGACAAGCATAAAATAAAATAAATATTGCAAGTTAGCATGTTAGAAGTTAGAACCCATCATCATGAGCCATCAATGACTCTTGCAAGATGAAGGCTTTGCAGAGACTATTAGATTCATGTGGACTATCAATCAAGTGTTTGATGGTTAGTGGTTAGTCATCATGAGAGAAAACTAGCTAAGAATCATGTAAGAAGTTAGAGAAAAAATAATAGAAAGAAAGGAGGAAGCTTTCAAAGATTTGTCACTTACTATTATAAAAAACTCTCTCTTTCTCTCCTGAATTTAGCTCTAGCCTAATACAAGATCTAAAAGAGAAAGAAAAATACAAAGAAAAAGAAGAAAAAAATCCTAATCTATACTATGGAGAAGAAACCCTAGTATTGGTCTCCTCTCTCAAATTCTGGTTCTTACATGCATATTTATAGGCAAACAAAGGTAAGGTTTCACCAAATGATAACACGGGTCGAAGATCAGGGCCAATGGCCCTGATCTGGCTGCGTCGCGTTTGTGCGGCTTGATCAGGGTCGTTGGCCCTGATTTTTGGCCACTTCTGCATCCAGCTATGAGAAGATTCTATATATGTTCTATTTTGCGTATTTGGATTTGTATTTCTTCAGATACAACTTCAATTCGAGATCCAATGTGTTCTTCTAGAAGCTCTTTACCTTGGCATCCAAAAAATCCGAATTAATTACCCAAAAATAGGATTAATTAAGCAATTATTTTAACTTTGGCCCTATACCTTTATTATCTGCATAAGAGACCAAAACACAGGTTATTTAGCAGTAGTTTATTTGAAAACCTAGCAAGAAAATGTGCTATGAAATGCAAATTGACAACTAATCACATCCACACTTATCTTTTTCTTGTCATGAGCAAAACAAAAAAACTAAAAAGTAAACTAAGAATTTTATCACTGTTGGCCCAAAGGCCCATCACTCTAGTTTTGATGATGATTAACTTATGTAGTTATAGTTTACTAATAATCTTGTGTTTAAATAGTTTCAGTGTTGACCAAGATATTAGTAGGTGATTAGCTTCAACAAAGAAGTTTTGAGGCTAAGACGTGTTGATTCAAGAGCTCGCGCGTCAAGATCGCATCTAGCACTCGATTGGAGTCAAGCTCGTTGGATCGTGTTTGGATCGAGTCGACTTGGAGTAGAAGTTCTACAAGAAGACCTCGGTTTGTTTAGTTTAATATGTTTAGATCCTATGTAAAGATAGCTAGTGTTGATATGCTCAAGTTCACATACACACACAAGTTTAAAGTTTATTGGTTTCGGTTTAACTGGTTTTGATTTTCATATCAAAAACATAGATATATATCTTATATGTATATTGAATTCTATCCATATTCAATATGCTCCAAATTTGCTCCAATATCTTGTTTTTGCATCCATATGAGTTTTGGAGAAAACAGTTTTCCATTTCAAAAATTCAAGTTTTGGAAAATACAGATTTTGTGTTTAAGCGTAATTTTCGTATCAAAAAATGGTTCAAATAGTTTATAATATGTGTTTTTTTTAATCACACATATTTTGTATTCAAAGATCTTATAAGAACTTATTTTTGTGAAATTTATGTGATTTTACAGAATTTAATAGAAATTAAAAAGACAAGTTTTCAATACCCCAAATCCCCAGGCAGATCAGCTGGCGGTCGACCGGCACGATCGACCGATGTGCACAAGGGACGTGCACATGGCCATCCATGAAGGTCGGTCGACCGGGCAGTCGACCGACTAGAGCACCCCACTCTCGGGTGCTGGCCGGTCGACCGGGCAGTCGACTGATGGCTATGGCCGGTCGACCGGGCGGTCGACTGGAGGCACAACGGTCATAAATATGACCATTGCGCCAGTTGACTGTGCCATCGACCGGAAGGTCATTTTTGACCTTTCCAAACTGCCAACGGGTAGATTTTTGAGAGGCTATATATATGCCTTCTCTTGAGCTGATTTCACCAAGTTTTTTGAAGAGAAAATTTTCTATCTTTCAAGTATTTTTCAGTAAGAGTTTAAAAGAGTTTTTGTGGTTAAAAAGATCTATCTTTATTTGTTTTAAAGAGTTAGAAAAATCAAAGAAAAAGAAAAGTCTTTGGAAATTGTTTTTGATCTTCATTTCTTTTTATCTTAGAAGTTTTCCTAAGTATTTTCTTTGTGTTATTAATTTTCAAACTCTTTGTTTTCTCACACTTGAGCTATCATCTCTATCCTATCTATAGGATCTTTATTTTGTGGGAAAATTGGTTTGTGGTCTTTGAGATCACCAAGAGTTGTAATCCTCTTTGCTTTGTGTTATCCCTCTTATGTTGAGGTGATTGTGGAGGAGTTTGGATTAGTTGGTATCCCTCTAAATGTAGAGGTGATTGTTGGAGTGTTGGCTTAGTGCCTTATCCCTCTAGTGTGAGGTGATTGTTGTTTGGCTTTGTGCCTATCCCTCTATTGAGAGGTTGATCTTGTGTGGCTTAGTGCCTTACCTCTTGTGTAGAGGTTGTTGTTTGAGAGAGGAGTTGTGTACTCCAAATTTGTATTACCCAAATCCTCAGTGAAGTTCCCTGTGTGGGAAGTCCTGTGTGGATGCTTCAGTGGAAATCCTTCTGTGTGAAGGCGGGGACGTAAAGCAGTGGCTCGAACCTCAAAATATATCTTAGTGTTTGCGTTTAATCCACTATCTCTAAACTTTCTCTCTTTTATATCTTGCATTGTATCATATTGTTCATTTCATATACATACTTGGTATTGTTTGTGTGCCTCACTAGTGTTGAGCCAAGAGAGCTTCATATAGCCCCTCAACTCTTATTTAGAGGAATTTAGAGGAGATAGTCTAGAGCCCATCACCGGGAATTCGGCTACACTCTTTAGTTACACTAAGTGTGTTGCAATCAGTTTTTAATCCCGCATAATTTGTCATTAGATTAGCCATACACCTATTCCACCCCCCTCTAGGTATATTTTCAATTGGTATCAGAGCCTACGCTCTTGATATTATGTTTAACCACCTAGGAGTGAGATCTTGGTTAGCTAATCTATATTTGCATTTGCATACATATAGTTTATACGCTCATGGATTTCATGACCCCTCCTATGTTTGATGTTTCTAACATCGATGTATGAAAGATTAGGATGAGTGCTTATTTGAAAGCCCTAGGATTGCATGTGTACCTTGCTATTGCCAAAAAATTCTATCTTGGTAATAACAAGTATATAGAGGCCAATGCACAAGCCCTAGAGGCACTTAGGCAAACATTAAATAAAGAATATTTGTCTATGCTTTCTCATTGTGATTCCACTTTGACCTCTCCCGCGCTACAAACGATAAAATATGTGGAGGAGGAATCTAGTGGACATGAGTCCGACCAACCTTGCTACATGATCTAAGGGATGACTCCCTTGAGGTAAACTCGGACACCCATCTCGATCATTGTGCTAGTTCTTCAGGTGATGATTATGCTGATGTTGATGCATTAAATGAAGAACTATCTATTATTTGTGAAAACTTGTTAGAAAAATATAAACTTTTGAAAAAGAAAAGTTTTGCATTAAAAGAAGAAAATAAAAATTTGTTTTTTAAACTTGATATTGTTTTGCAAAAGAAGGATGAAATTTCAATTAAAAGGGACTTATTGAAATCCCAACTTTAACTTGCTCTAAATGAAAACAAATTTTGAAAAATAAAAATGATTGTGACATTGTTTTGAAGAAAAATAAGTTCTACCTTCAAACTTGATTATGTTTAAAAGAAAATGATTCTTTGAAAAACAAAATTATTTCTATTTCAAAAGAGCTAGATTTGGTTTCAAAGAAAAATATTTCTTTGAAAAATGATTTTACTTCACATATTTGCTATGCTACTATAACTTCATCATCTAGTGTTGCATGCTCCACTTTGTCTTCAAGCATTAAAAATGATATATGTGTGTTGAAGAAAAGTGTAGATTGTTTGGGCTCCAATTTGAGCCAATGAGCCATGAACCACACACGATTGGAATCCATATTTCGAAAGAAAAAAGTTTCACATATACTGTTGGCCCAAAAGGTTACACTCTCCATTTGTTTAGAGTTTTGATGATGACAAAACAAATAAGTGCTATTTGGTACTAATTAGTTTGTTTAGATAAGTTTCAGGTTAATACCATATTTGGAGGCCATTGCTTAGCTATTGCAAGAATTTCTAGGTTCATGAAGCAAAGAAGGCTTTTTGCACATCAAGGAAGGAACATAGAAGAGAAGGCTCTAACAAGGCATCGCATGGCTCAAGACTTCAAGATTGCTCAAGATAATTTATTAGATTTGTTTTTAGTTTAGAGTTTTGTTAAAGAATAGTGAATAGGTTTGAAGCTCTATCACACACGTTTTTGCGCACATCTTGTTTCCAAACATATTTCCTATAACATGTACAAAAATAGTTTGTATACAATCTTCAACCTACAAACTTACTTTGATTTACCTATTCATGTGTTTTAAGTCTTGTGTTTCAACAAAACTTATTTTTGGAATTAATGACAAAAACTTTGATATATGTATGTTTCATGTATATAGGATTATATCCATATACATCATACTTCAAAATGTTTAAATATCATGTTTTTGTATTTGAAAGAGTTTTGGACAAAACGTATTTTCTATTCAAAATCCAAGTTTTAGAAAATACAGTTTTTGATTTTTGGTAAAAATGATAAGAGACAAAAATAGTTCATATTGATTGATATTTGAGCTAAACTTTTTACCACATGTTTATATATCAATGCAAAGTGATAAAACTATTTTTGGTGATTTTTAGGAGTGTTAAAAGATTTTTCAAAATATTTTCAAAACTGTTTTTCTGATCAGTTTTCTATTCCAGACTTCATCCAGTCGACTAGTCTTCTGACAAGTCGACTTGGGTGGAAGTCGGTCGACCGGGTCAGTCGACCGACGTGCACAAATCTGTGCACGTTTGGCAGACTTTGGACGGTCGACCGTCCCGGTCGACCGGTCTGAGAGCAGAGCTCTCTGTTGTTTGGGTCGACCGGCCGGTCGACCGTAGCCTGCAACGGCTATTTTCTTTGAACTAGCGGTCGACCGGGCTGGTCGACCGAGCTAGCCGTTTGAACAGTAACGGCTAGTTTTCTGAGCTGGTTTATTTTTGTCCTTTTCTCACTTAATTATGTTTAAGTGACATGTTTTGGTTCTAATACTTTCTGATTAGCCTTAAATATGTTTTATCTCCTAACCCTAGCCCTCTCCTATAAATAGGGGTGTTTAGGGAGAGATTGGTTACTTGAAAAATTCTCAAAATTTCCAAAAGTTTAAGGCATTCAAAAAGATTTGGTTTCTTGGTTTTTGTGCTAAAATTCTCTCTCATTTTCTAAAGTGTTTTCAAGAACTCTCTGATTTCCTTTCTTTTCTCCTTACACACAAGAGCTTCATTCCTACTCATTATTCTCTAAGGATCTTTGTAAGGGAAGAGAATTTTGCAAGAGAGAGTTTGTGGTCTTTTGACTACTCAGAGATTGCTTGTACTTGAGATTGTGGAGTTGGGTACTCCGGTGTATTTGTGACATCTTTGTGATAGTGGAAGTGGTTGGAATCCTTCTGGGGAAGGCGGGGAAGTAGAGCTGGGTGCTCGAACCTCGATAACAAATCTCGGTGTTTGCGTTTGGTTTACTTGCTCTTATTTCTTGCTCTGTTTTCATTGCTCTTATTACTTGCTATCTACATTCATTGCTATATTCACTTGCTTTGTGAAATTGTTGCTTCATAATTTTTATATTGTGCATTGATTAGCATTATCACCTATTCACCCCCCCCCTCTAGGTGATTTTCAATTGGTATCAGAGCTTGGACTCTAGGTTTGGCTTAACATCCATAGAGAGATCCTTAAAATTTGCTAATCAACATTTGCATTCCATTTGTCATTCACTAGTAAACATGGCCGATAACATCAAAACCCCTCCTAAATTTGATGGACTCAACTTCCCTATTTGGAAGGTTAGGATGACTATCTTTTTGCAATCCTTAAGTAGCTTAGTGGCTAAATCATTGACCAAACCCTATGTTACACCCGATAGTGATGAGAGCACATGGACCGACTTTAACTTTAGAGAATATGAGGCTAACTCCAAGGCCCAAAATTCCCTCTTAACCGCCTTGAATGAGGATGACCTTACACGAGTAATTCATTGCCAATCCGCCTATGAGATTTGGCAACACTTATTGGTCACACACGAGGGGACTTCACAAGTTAAGAGAGCTAAGATAGATCTCTTAAGGTCCTAATATGAATCCTTTAAAATGATAAAGAAGAATCTATTGATTGTATGATTACTAGATTTACTAAAATCACAAATGCTCTTTCTTCTTTAGGTGATGACATCTCCAATGACCAAAAGGTGCGAAAAGTGATTCGGGCACTTCCTACATCATGGAGATCAAGACCACCACCCTAAAAGAATTGAACGACAAGGATGAGATGGACCTCATTAGTCTCATTGGGAACCTAAAAACCCATGAGATGGAAAAGAAAGCAAGAGAAGAGGCCGTTCCACTAAAGAAGAAATCCTTAGCCTTCAAATCTTCATCCACTCTTGAAGACGATGAAGAAGATGAAGAAGAAGATGAGGAGATATCACTACTTGTTCGCAATGTGAAGAGAATGTACCGGAGGAACAAGCTCAACTTCCGAAGGAAATTTGAAGGCAAAGAGGAGAGGAGAATTATATGCTACAATTGCCGAAAGTCCGGACACATCATGGCGGATTGCCCGGAGTTCAAGAAGAAGATGACCTCCTCCTTCATGTAGGATCTATATAACAAGCAAAACAACACTAGAGGGGGGGTGAATAGTGTTATTTAAACTTTAAACAAATCACTTGCAGAAATTAAATAATCACAAGAGATTAAGCACAGAAAAACAAACGCAAACAGCGGAGAGTTATCCTGGTTCGGTCCTTGTGATCTACATCCAGTCCCCAAGCAAACGCTTGAGATTTTCCTTTACTTTCCTTGTGTACACCCTACAACAAGTGCCTTGTGTAACACTTGACAAACACCCTTTGCCAACGTGCACAACTTCTCTTCCACCAAGAGAACACGCCTTGTACAATCTTCTACACCCAAGAAGACTCCTTGTACAACTTTCTTTGAAATGAATACAATAACTTCCTATAGCCTTGATAAGGATCTGTAGTGGACAAGGTTCTGTATAGGAAGGTTTAACTTCAGAATTCTTCACAAGAGGAAATGGCTTTTGGTGAAGAAAGAAGTTGCAAATTTCAGTTTTCAGGATTCTGGAAATTTTGGCTTTGGAAATCTGATTGAAAGAATTAGTGAATGGCCTTAGGAATAACTTCTCTATATATAGATGTAGACTAGGGTCAGTTAGGGAAGTTATGGCATCAATTCAGACAATTTGAACATTTGAAAACGTTGCCAAATGAATCAGATAAGAGAAACTGTCCAACAGTCAGAAACTGCTTATAGTCGACTAGGATACTGGATTAGTCGACTAGGCTAGGAAAAAGTTCACTTATTAGTCGACTAGGTAAGATTGTTAGTCGACTAGGGAAGTGTCTGTTGGAAACAAAAGTTTCTGGATAACTGAAATTAGTCGACTGTAACTAACTTGTAGTCGACTTAAAACTGGATTAGTCGACTGGATAAAAAGGGTAGTCGACTAATTTTGTTTCAGAAAAGAAACAGAGAGTTGGATATTTTTTGTGTCAAAGATTAGTCGACTTGGAAATAGGGTTAGTCGACTAGAGTATCTGTTAGTCGACTAGGTAAGAAAGTCAAGTCGACTAATTTGGCTTACAGAGTCCAAACAGAGAGTTGAGAGTTTTTGTTCTAAGTGGACTAGTCGACTAGGGCTATATATCAAGTCGACTACATTGGGGTAGTCGACTATATCAATAGGGTAAGTCGACTTGGAAGGTTAATTTTGTGTGTAAGTTGATCAAGGCTATTACAAAACTTTCTAAGTTTACACAACAACTTCCACAAACACCCGTAAGCATAATAAACTCCATCTGAGGTAGAGCAATCATCATGTAGTAGTCGTGTTCGTCCATCATCAAAATCTAGTAATTGGAGAGGCGTCAACATCTTGAACTTGTCAGGTTCCAACATTCTCCCCCTTTTTGATGATGACAACATATGTCTATGATGGCTCCCCCTGCAACAAAACTCCCCTGCAGTAACTAAGTTATAAAAAAAAATTTGTCCCTGCAGAAAATGTTAGGTTGCACCTTGCATGATTATATGTTAGTATTCATAACATATATATGTCAAATAGTGTCACAATTTTGCACAACATGCAGAATTTTCAGAATGAATATACACACAGATACACATAGATACAGAATATACACACAGATACACATAGATACACAAAGACAGATATCACGATAACACAGATACACAGATACACATATCACGATAACATAACAGAGTTACATAACAACATTTCTCCCCTTTGTCATTACCAAAAAGAGAAGATACATAGGTCTGAAACAAAAACTGACATAGTCTTGAAAAACAGAAAATACATAATAGTTCTTCAAAAGCAAATAGCATAAAAAGACACTCCAACGCCAATAGCTTCAATCTTCGGATCCGGGAGGAGGAGGTGGGTGATGGATCTTGAGAAGACTGATTATGGCTGATTGAGTAGACTCAATGGATTGCAGCCTAGTCATCATCAGAGATTGATTCTCAAGAATGCGAGAGTGAGAATCCAACAAATTTTGTTGTTGAGATTGAAGGGATGCTATCTGGGCGGACATGGAATTATAGAAAGCATCGGCATATGGATTTGGTTGAGTTGGAGTAGGATCGGGTTGTGAAGATGTAGATGGACCATGTGGAGGACTTGGTGATTTAGAAGGTGGTTGTTGGGGTTCATGAGAAGAAAACTCAGGTAGCTTCATCCTATTAATGGCAGCACGATCAAAGAACTCAAAACTCTTTACAACAGTCTCTTCAGAAGCAAGATCAACATTATACTTCCGAAAGATTGGAGTGAGAAAGGCGCCAAATGGTAGGTGAGAAGAATGAAACTTGACCATGGTGTCAAATATGATTTTAGCCCAATTAACGTCATGTCCAGCCATAATAGCATAGACACAGGACGATAATTCCCTTGAGTAGTAATTATAACTACCAGTCTTAGGGCAGATGTTATAGGAAAGGATTCTACCAATTAGACGGGAAATTGGCTTAAGCTTGTTGTTGGACATGGGTAGATGTTGTCCTGGTAGAAAGATAAGATCTAAAACATCTTCATCATCCATCACAATCTCATCAAGAGTGAGGCCAGAATATGGAATAGATAAGATACGGCCAATATTCTTGATAGAAAGCTTAATATGAACACCTTTAACATAGGATGCAAGATAGGTTTTATTTTCATTATCTTCAAAAGCTAAGTTGGTGTAGAATAGATAGATTAGAAAAGGATAATAAGCATCCTTAACTTCAGAGGAGAACATGTTATATAAACCACAATTTCTAAGATAATCCATGATATCATAATCATAAAAATCATCATATTTGATGAACCTTCCTGGTATGATATCAATTGAGACAGACGAAGATAATCAGCCTCTAGCTGTGGATTTTTTAGATAAGTCCTAAAATCAACAGTGGTTGAAGAGGATGAACCAGGAGTGAATTTTGTTTTCTTGGAACGAGACATGATGAAAACGAAATTAACTCAAAGAGACAGTAGATAATGAAGTAATGAACTGAAATTGGAAAGATTTATACCCTGAAATGAAGAACTGGGAGAGGAATTGGAAGGAATTCGCTGGAAGAAGTCGCAGAACCCGGGTGCCCTAGTTTTTCTCCTTGGTCGACTGAAGCTCGGTTGGAAGGAGAGAATGAGGGATTATTTCTAGGGTTGGGGTGATAAGGAAAGAAATGAATGGTTAAGATGAATCCTGGATATAAATCAATGGATAGGATTAAAAAATAATTGATATCGGATCCTTAACTTAAGTTATTGGGTCGGGTTTGAATCAAAAATCCGAAAACAGAAAAACAGAAATTCACAGTATTAGTCGACTTACAGGACAAGACTAGTCGACTAATAATAGGTCTAGTCGACTGTAAATTTACTATAGTCGACTAATTCTGGACAAATCAGAGATTGAAGTTTCTGTTTGTTGCAGGAGTCGACTAGGAGATTTTTCAAGTCGACTAAGACTTTTATAAGTCGACTAATAAGAGTTATAAGTCGACTAACTTGCATAAAAATACTGCCTTTGAAAAAAAAAATCTAAGAAATTGTTTAAAAATCTGAAAAATTACAAATACCAAGATCTCTTCTAAATTTTATAAAGATATCTTCTTTTAGTGGTTTAGTTAATATATCAGCAACTTGATTATCAGTTGATATGAAATTTAAAGAAATATCACCTTTTAAAGCATGATCACGTAAAAAATGATGTCTAATATCAATATGTTTGGTACGTGAATGGTGAACTGGATTTTTAGATAGATTAATAGCACTTGTATTATCACACATAATAGGTGAATTTGTGAGAGTCATGCCATAATCAAGTAAGGTTTGTTTCATCCATATAATTGGGCACATGCAACACTAGCAGCAATATATTCTGCCTCAGTTGTTGATAAGGATACGGAATTTTGCTTTTTACTAAACCAAGATACTAGTGAATGTCCCAAAAAGTGACAAGTACCACTAGTACTCTTCCGGTCAGATTTACAACCAGCAAAATCAGCATCACTATAAGATAATAAATCAAATGTGCATGACTTTGGATAAAATAAACCATAGTTGACTGTGTTATTTAAATATCTAAAGATCCTTTTCACGGCTTTAATATGTGATTCCTTAGGATTTGACTGATATCTAGCACATAAGCATACGCTAAACATTATATCAGGTCTACTAGAAGTAATATAAAGTAGAGAGCCAATCATACCTCTATAGAGTTTCTGATCGACATTCTTACCACTTTCATCTTTGTCCAAAAAGGTAGTTGTACTCATGGGAGTATTCTTGTGACCAGAATTTTCCATACCAAATCGCTTTAAAAGTTCCTTAGCGTATTTGCATTAGGAGATGAAGATTCCATCCTTCATTTGTTTGATTTGAAGACCGAGGAAGTATGTGAGTTCGCCCATGTGGCTCATCTCAAATTCATTCTGCATAGTCTTAGAAAATTCTTGACAAAGATCATCATTAGTAGAACCAAATAATATATCATCAACATAAATCTGAATTATTAAGATATCTTTATGAACATGTTTGATAAAAAGAGTTGTATCTGCACTTCCCATTTTAAAATCAGAATTTAAAAGAAAACTCTTTAATCTATCATACCAAGCACGAGGTGCTTGTTTTAAACCATATAAAGCTTTTTTAAGTTTGAAAACATGGTTAGGAAATTTTTCATGTTCAAAACCTGGTGGTTGTTCAACATAAACAGTTTCTTTAATTATTCCATTTAAAAAGGCACTTTTTACATCCATTTGATATAATTTGAAATTCATAAAACATGAAAAAGCAAGTAATATACGAATTGATTCAAGTCTTGCAACTGGAGCATAAGTTTCATCGAAATCAATACCTTCTTCTTGATTATACCCTTGTGCTACTAACCTTGCCTTGTTCTTAATGACTTCACCGGATTCATTGAGTTTGTTCTTGAAGACCCATCTTGTACCGATGACGGGATGATCAGTAGGACGTTGCACAAGATCCCACACATCATTTCTTACAAATTGGTTCAACTCTTCCTGCATGGCAATTGTCCAATAATCATCCGCACATGCTTCGTTGATATTCTTCGGTTCAATGAGTGAAATGAAGGCAATTTGTGTCATGTAGTTCAACTTGGATCTCGTTTGAACGCCTTGATTTATATCTCCAATTACCAAATCTTGTGGATGATTCCTTACTTCAACATAGGCTTTCGGTAACTCGGTAGGAATCTCTTCATCCTTAGACAAGTTAGTATCAACAGAAGATATAACAATATTTTCATTAGGAGAAACTATAATATGATCATCATCATGTGGAGAATCATTAGAAACAAGTTTAGTCAAGGATTCATCAAATTTAACATGTAAAGATTCTTCAATAGTAAATGATTTTTTATTAAAAATTCTATATGCTTTACTATGAGTAGAATAGCCAACAAAAATACCTTCATTGGATCTAGCATCAAATTTATCTAAAGCATCTTCTGTATTTAAAATAAAGCATTTACAACCAAAAATCTTAAAATATGAAACTTTTGGAATCCGATCATGAAACAATTCATAAGAAGTTTTATTTAAAAATGGTCGAATAAGTACTCGATTTAAAACATAACAAGCAGTAGCAGTGGCTTCAGCCCAAAAGTATTTTGGTAAGTTACTATCCATAAGCATAGTTCTAGCACATTCTTGCAAAGTCCTATTCTTTCTCTCTACAACACCATTTTGAGGAGATGCTCTAGGAAATGCAAAATTATGTGTAATACCATACTTATTACAGAAATTTGAAAAAGATTCATTCTCAAATTCTCCTCCATGATCACTACGAATAGTGACTATGTTTAGAGACTTTTGATTTTGAATTCTTTTACAAAAACTTACAAATTCATCAAAAGTGTCATTTTTATTTTTCAGAAAAATCACCCATGAAAAACGTGAATAATCATCAACAATGACAAAAACATATCTACTCTTGTTTAATGAAGAAACACGAGTAGGACCAAATAAATCCAAATGCAATAATTCTAAAGGTCTTTTTGTAGAAACCAAATCTTTTGATTTAAAAGAAGATTTAACTTGTTTTCCTAATTGACAAGAATCACAAAAATAGTCCTTTTTGAAAGCAATTTTTGGAAGACCTTTAACTAAGTTAAATTTTGAAATCTTAGAAATAGTTTTCATATTCAAATGACCAAATCTTTTATGCCATAAAAAATAATCATTATTTGAAGCAATTAGACATAAATTTTCATTTGAAGACATGCATGCTATTGACAATTCATATATGTTATTGTTTCGAAAACCTTTAAACAAAATATCTTTCATAGTAGCATCATAAATAAGACAAACATCTTTTTCAAACACAATTTTATAACCCTTATCACATAATTGACTAATACTTAATAGATTGTGTTTTAAACCACTTACCAAAAGGACATTTTCAATAAGAGGTTTTGAAAGATTACCAACAATGCCGGTTCCAATAACTTTTCCTTTGTTATTGTCTCCAAAGATCACTGTACCTCCTTTTTTGATTTGTACGGAAGACAATAGTTGTATATGTCCGGTCATGTGTTTGGAACACCCACTATCAAGTATCCACTTTTCTTTGTTAGGTACCTATAAGATGAAACAATAAATATGGTACCCATCATGATAGGGTCCGAAAAAGGTTAGCCTTTAGGAACCCAAATCCAATTGGAATTTGGTTTCCATTTGTTAGTATAAACATAATTCTTAGAATTACACACATCATGTATAAAAGATGCAACATAAATATTCTTATCAATATTATTTAGATTCTTAGGAACCCATATATATTTGCATCTACTTCTTTTTGAAATATAATTTCTTTTTACAAAAGAATTGTATGGATTATGAACATGTGTAGATTTTACAAAATTAGTCTTTGAAAAACCAATACCAACATGAGTAGGCTTATACATGTTATCTTTTGAAAAACCAAGACCAAAATGGTTGTTAGACATTTTTTGAGAAGATAATAACATATTTAAATTCTCTTTTCCTTTATTAAATTTATTTACATTTTTCAAAAGATCTTCATACTTAACTTTGAAACTTATCATATCTTTATCTAAAACATTAATTCTAGAACTTAAAGAAAAAGTTTCCTTTTTAAGTAAAGCATTCTCTTTTAAGAAAACTTCATTGTCTCTTTTTAAAGATACAATAACTTTTTCAAATTCTTCTTTTGAGAACTAAAAGATGATGTTTGAGAAACAAGAATTGAATTATCATTAATAAGTTTTTCATTTTCCTTTATTAGAACTTTATTTCTAATCTTTTCAGTTTTGAAATTACTATAAAGTTCATTAAAGGCTTCTAATAAAGCATCATAATCTTGTACCTCATCTTCTTGGGCCATGAAGCAAATATTGGCGGTTTCCTTTGCTTCTTCTTCGTCCTCAGAGGAAGATGAGTCGCTATCATCCCACGTTGCTTGAAAGGCCTTCTTATTCTTGTTGAACTTGTTGAACTTGTTGAAAGTCTTGAAGTGTCCTTTTGATTTCATCAATGGACAATCCTTCTTCATATGGCCTGGTTTGTTACACTTAAAACAAGTTGGAATTTCATTAGTATCTTTATTCTTATTATACTTACCTTGTTTTAAGAATCTTTTGAACTTCCTTGAAAGCATGGCCATTTCTTCTTCATCTTCATCCGAATTGTCCGTATCTGAAGATGCATGGAAGGCAAGAACTTTCTTCTTGGATTGATGTTGTTGTTCGTCCTTCTTTCTTTCTTCTATTTGCACTTCATATGCCATTAGATTACCGACTAGGTTTTCTAATGTCATGGTGGAGAGATCGTTTGCCTCTTCAATGGCGGTTGTCTTCTTCTCCCATTCCGGTGTGAGTGCTCGAAGGATCTTACGGACTCGTTCAACTTGAGTGTAGTCCTTTCCAAGGGATGCAAGAGTGTTGGTGATGTCGGTGAACCTTGTAACCATTTCGGATATGGTTTCGTTCTCCTTCATCTTGAACAATTCAAATCTGTGGACAAGAACTGAAATTTTAGATTCCTTAACCTTGTTCGTACCTTCGTGTGTTACCTTGAGTGTATGCCATATTTGATGTGCAGAGGTTGATGTAGACACACGGTTGAACTCTTCTTTGGTTAAGGCACAAAAGAGAGCGTTCATCGCCTTGGCATCCAGATTTGCATTCTTCTTTTGTTCTTCACTCCAAGCGTCATAGTTGGTTGTAGGCTTGGTGTATGCTGCTTCTACGATGTTCCAAAGGTCGTAGTTCAGCGACTGCAAGTAGATCTTCATTCTACACTTCCAGTAATTGTAGTTGGTTCCGTCAAAGAGCGGTGGACGTTGTGTAGAATGCCCTTCTTTGAATTGGGATGATTGGAAATCCGTTGCCATCCTTGTATGGTTGTTTGCCTTGAAACCTTGCTCTGATACCAAATGTAGGATCTATATAACAAGCAAAACAACACTAGAGGGGGGGTGAATAGTGTTATTTAAACTTTAAACAAATCACTTGCAGAAATTAAATAATCACAAGAGATTAAGCACAGAAAAACAAACGCAAACAGCGGAGAGTTATCCTGGTTCGGTCCTTGTGACCTACATCCAGTCCCCAAGCAAACGCTTGAGATTTTCCTTTACTTTCCTTGTGTACACCCTACAACAAGTGCCTTGTGCAACACTTGACAAACACCCTTTGCCAACGTGCACAACTTCTCTTCCACCAAGAGAACACGCCTTGTACAATCTTCTACACCCAAGAAGACTCCTTGTACAACTTTCTTTGAAATGAATACAATAACTTCCTATAGCCTTGATAAGGATCTGTAGTGGACAAGGTTCTGTATAGGAAGGTTTAACTTCAGAATTCTTCACAAGAGGAAATGGCTTTTGGTGAAGAAAGAAGTTGCAAATTTCAGTTTTCAGGATTCTGGAAATTTTGGCTTTGGAAATCTGATTGAAAGAATTAGTGAATGGCCTTAGGAATAACTTCTCTATATATAGATGTAGACTAGGGTCAGTTAGGGAAGTTATGGCATCAATTCAGACAATTTGAACATTTGAAAACGTTGCCAAATGAATCAGATAAGAGAAACTGTCCAACAGTCAGAAACTGCTTATAGTCGACTAGGTACTGGATTAGTCGACTAGGCTAGGCAAAAGTTCACTTATTAGTCGACTAGGTAAGATTGTTAGTCGACTAGGGAAGTGTCTGTTGGAAACAAAAGTTTCTGGATAACTGAAATTAGTCGACTGTAACTAACTTGTAGTCGACTTAAAACTGGATTAGTCGACTGGATAAAAAAGGTAGTCGACTAATTTTGTTTCAGAAAAGAAACAGAGAGTTGGATATTTTTTGTGTCAAAGATTAGTCGACTTGGAAATAGGGTTAGTCGACTAGAGTATCTGTTAGTCGACTAGGTAAGAAAGTCAAGTCGACTAATTTGGCTTACAGAGTCCAAACAGAGAGTTGAGAGTTTTTGTTCTAAGTGGACTAGTCGACTAGGGCTATATATCAAGTCGACTACATTGGGGTAGTCGACTATATCAATAGGGTAAGTCGACTTGGAAGGTTAATTTTGTGTGTAAGTTGATCAAGGCTATTACAAAACTTTCTAAGTTTACACAACAACTTCCACAAACACCCGTAAGCATAATAAACTCCATCTGAGGTAGAGCAATCATCATGTAGTAGTCGTGTTCGTCCATCATCAAAATCTAGTAATTGGAGAGGCGTCAACATCTTGAACTTGTCAGGTTCCAACACTTCAAGCCAAAGAAAATGGAAGAAAAGAAAGCGTACAAGGCAACTTGGGATTCGGAAAGCGAGTCCGAGGAAGAGGCGGATGTAGCGAATATGTGTTTCATGGCAAACACACCAAAGGTAACCCTCAACCTCTTGATGATGAAGATGATGAATTAAGCAAAGAGGTTCTTGTTCATGCCTTTGTTGAACTTTCAGAAACTTATGACAATAAAAAGATTGAATGCTCTAAATTGGAAAAAGAAGTTGCTTTTCTCAAAAATCAACTTGCTATTATTTCTAAAGAAAAAGATGAAATTTCTTCAAATCTCATTTCTACCCAAAATGAATTTTGTGCTTACAAAGTTGCTTGTAAAGCAAAATTTCCTAAAATTGATGAAAAAGAAATTTCTTCTTTGAAAGCTAGAATTGTTGATTTTGAAAAGACTTTAAAGGATTGTGCTTTTATCACTAAGAAACTTGAAGAAATATTTTCTAAAAAGCACACCTCTCATGCTAAAGATTCACATGTTAAGATTCCTCATGCTCACACTACACATAACACTTCTCATGCTAAATCTTTTCATGCTCACAATTCTCATGCTCACAAATCACACACTCACTATGCTTTTAAATATGGTAGAGTGTATAGATGCACATATTGTGGTAAGAATGGACATTTGGCTAAATTTTGTTATGACCAAATAAATAGGACCAATAATCTTGTTTGGGTTAATGAAACTAACTCTTTAGGACCCAAGAAAATGTGGGTACCAAAATCAAGTCCTAAATTATTTGATGTAGGTACACACCAAGGCTCCAAGACGTAGGGAGCGGTGGTACCTTGATAGTGGTTGTTCTAGACACATGACGTGGGACATCAATAACTTTATAACCCTATCAAGGTACGAGGAAGGTGGCTCCGTCACCTTCGGGGATGACTCCAAAGGCACTATCATCGGTATAGTAACATTCAAATTGGTGCATCTCCCATTATAGAAAATGTTGTACTTGTTGATGGTTTGAAACATAATTTGCTTAGCATTAGTCAATTTTGTGATCGTGGACTTAAAGTTATTTTTGATGATTCTTCTTGCAAGATTTTTGATGTTAAAACCAATGATTGTATTCTCACTGGTTTTCGTGATGATAATGTTTATATCATTGACATGCTTAATGTGGAATGTTTTACTAAATGCTTAAATGCTTTTGATGAAAATTCTTGGCTATGACATAGAAGATTAGGACATGCATCTTTTGACCATCTTTCTAGGATTAATTCTAAGGATTTAGTGAAGGGTATACCTTACTTGAAGTTTGAGAAAGACCACATTTGTGGTGCGTGCCAACTTGGGAAACAAACCAAGTCTTCCTTCAAACCAATCAAGGAAATCATGTCAACTAGGCCTTTAGAATTAATTCATATGGATCTTTTTGGACCTACTAAAACTAAGAGCTTAAATAGTAGTAGATTTGCATTTGTTTTAGTTGATGATTTTTCCCGTTTCACTTGGGTTTTCTTCTTGGAACACAAAGATCAAACTTTTTCTCGTTTCAAAATTTTTTGAAAAAGGGCTGAAAAAGAAAAAGGTTTTCCGATTTTGAAAATAAGGAGTGATAGAGGTGGTGAGTTTGTTAACCAACTCTTCATGATTTATTGTGATGAAAAGGGAATTAAGCATGAAATGTCTTGTCCTAGAACTCAACAACAAAATGGAGTTGTAGAAAGGAAAAATAGAACACTTCAAGAGATGGCTAGGACAATGATAAGTGAGTATGACCTCCCTCAATATCTATGGGCCGAGGCCGTAAACACCGCATGCTATAATCAAATCATATTTATTTATGTAAAAATTCTTCCAAAACATCATTTGAAATGTATCATTCTAGAAAACCTAATGTTGCATATTTCAAAGTTTTTGGTTGCAAGTGTTTTGTTTTGAACACTAAAGATAACTTGGGTAAATTTGATGCTAAGGCTTATGAAGCAATCTTTGTTGGATATTCTACAACTAGTAAAGCTTATAGAGTATTCAATAGATCTTCACTTACCATTGAAGAATCCATGCATGTTAAATTTGAAGAATCTAATGTGTTTGTTGAGAATGTTGTAGAAATTGAACCATTAGGTGAAGACATGGAGAAACTATCCTTGAAGGACTCACCTGCTCAAGAAGAAAAGCAAGAATCAATTGGTGATGTTCAAGAGGATAAAGAGGAAAGCTCTCAACCACTTCCTAAAGCTTGGAGATATGCCACAAATGATCCCAAGGAGCTCATCTTAGGTGATGCATCTAAAGGGGTAACAACTCGCTCCAAACTCCATGACCTATGTGGTAATTTTGCTTTCATTTCTCATTTTGAACCCAAAAGCATCCTCGAAGCCGAGGCGGACTCATATTGGTTGCTAGCCATGCAAGAGGAACTCAATCAATTTGAGCGCAACTAAGTTTGGCACCTTGTTCCTAGGCCCCACAAAAGACCAATAATTGATACTAAGTGGATCTTTAGAAACAAGATGGATGAGTCCGGAAATGTGATTAGGAATAAGGCTAGGTTAGTGGCCCAAGGTTACACTCAAGTTGAGGGAATTGACTTTGAGGAGACCTTTGCACCCGTAGCACGGCTTGAAGCCATACGGATGACACTAGCTTTTGCATCTTTCAAAATTTTAAACTTTTTCAAATGGATGTGAAAAGTGCATTTTTGAATGGTTTTATAAATGAAGAAGTTTATGTTGCTCAACCTCCCGGTTTTGTTGATCATGTTCATCCCGATTTTATTTTTAAATTTGATAAAGCTTTGTATGGATTGAAACAAGCTCCAAGAGCTTGGTATGAAAGGCTTTCTAGTTTTCTCATTTCAAATGATTTTATTAAAGGCAAAGTAGATACAACACTATTCACTAAGCATGTTGATAATGATATTTTAATTGTGCAAATTTATGTTGATGATATAATTTTTGGTTCTACTAATGAGTTTTTATGCAAGGAATTTGAAAAGGTTATGCAATGTGAGTTTGAAATGTCTTCAATGGGTGAGCTTAATTTCTTTCTTGGACTCCAAATCAAGCACTTGCACGATGGGAACTTCATATGTCAAGCCAAATACGCAAAGGAACTCGTAAAGAAGTTTGGACTTGAAGACTCAAAGTTTGCAACACTCCCATGGCAACTACCACCAAGCTTGATAAGGATGACCAAGATAAAAATGTTGATATTAAATTATATAGAAGCATGATAGGTAGTCTTTTGTATTTGACGGCAAGTAGGCCGGATATCATATTTAGTGTGTGTCTTTGTGCTAGATTTCAATCGTGTCCCAAAGAGTCCTATCTTATTGCGGTAAAACGCATTATTCGTTACATTAAGGGAACGATTGGAATGGGTCTATGGTATCCGAAAACTGGAGATTTCTCAATGACGAGTTATTCGGATACCGACTATGCGGGTTGTAGAGTAGATAGAAAGAGTACTAGTGGGACATGTCAATTTCTTGGTAATTGTCTTGTTTCATGGTCCTCTAGGAAACAAAATTCCGTAGCTCTCTCAACCGCCGAGGCGGAGTATGTTGCCGCGGGGGCTTGTTGTGCACAAGTCCTTTGGATGAAACATACTCTCCTTGATTATGATTTGCATTATAACCATATAAAAATATTTTGTGATAATACTAGTACTATACATATGACAAAGAATGCAAATCAACATAGTAAGACCAAGCACATTGAGATTAGATATCACTTTCTTAGAGACCATTTTGAGAAAGGAGATATAGATATTGATTATGTTTCTACGGATTTGCAACTTGCCGATATTTTCACTAAACCACTTGATTTTGCTAGATTTTCATTCATTTGTGGTGAACTTAATGTTTGTGTTATTGAATAAAAATGTTTTCTTAACCCTTTTTGATGTATGACAAAAAGGGGGAGAATGAGTTTATGTATGGAAATATGAGCTCATATGGTTTTGGTTCCATATGAGTTTATATATGTTTTGAGTTGTTTTGAGTTTTTGATGTGTTTTCATGAAGTGTTTTTGGTTTCATGATGTTTAATTGCAAATTACAAATTACATTGTTTTTCTTTGTTTAATATAGCATAATTTGAGGGGGAGCTTTCTCCTCCCCAATATGTTTGTTTATAGCCTATTTGTTTTGTCATCATCAAAAAGGGAGAGATTGTTGGCCCAAAAGGTTACACTCTCCATTTGTTTAGAGTTTTGATGATGACAAAACAAATAAGTGCTATTTGATACTAATTAGTTTGTTTAGATAAGTTTCAGGTTAGTACCATATTTGGAGGCCATTGCTTAGCTAATGCAAGAATTTCTAGGTTCATGAAGCAAAGAAGGCTTTTTGCACATCAAGGAAGGAACATAGAAGAGAAGGCTCTAGAAAGGCATCGCATGGCTCAAGACTTCAAGATTGCTCAAGATAATTTATTAGATTTGTTTTTAATTTAGAGTTTTGTTAAAGAATAGTGAATAGGTTTGAAGCTCTATCACACACATTTTTGCGCACATCTTGTTTCCAAGCATATTTCCTATAACATGTACAAAAATAGTTTGTATACAATCTTCAACCTACAAACTTACTTTGATTTACCTATTCATGTGTTTTAAGTCTTATGTTTCAACAAAACTTATTTTTGGAATTAATGACAAAAACTTTGATATATGTATGTTTCATGTATATAAGATTATATCCATATACATCATGCTTTAAAATGTTTAAATATCATGTTTTTGTATTTGAAAGAGTTTTGGACAAAACGTATTTTCTATTCAAAATCCAAGTTTTAGAAAATATAGTTTTTGGTTTTGGTAAAAATGATAAGAGACAAAATAGTTCATATTGATTGATATTTGAGCTAAACTTTTTACCACATGTTTATATATCAATGCAAAGTGATAAAACTATTTTTGGTGATTTTTAGGAGTGTTAAAAGATTTTTCAAAATATTTTCAAAACTGTTTTTCTGATCAATTTTCTGTTCCAGACTTCATTCAGTCGACTAGTCTTCTGACAAGTCGACTTGGGTGGAAGTCGGTCGACCGGGTCAGTCGACCGACGTTCACAAATCTGTGCACGTTTGGCAGACTTTGGACGGTCGACCGTCCCGGTCGACCGGTCTGAGAGCAGAGCTCTCTGTTTGTTTGGGTCGACCGGCCGGTCGACCGTAGCCTGCAACGGCTATTTTTTTGAACTAGCGGTCGACCGGGCCGGTCGACCGAGCTAGCCGTTTGAACAGTAACGGCTAGTTTTCTGAGCTGGTTTATTTTTGTCCTTTTCTCACTTAATTATGTTTAAGTGACATGTTTTGGTTCTAATACTTTCTGATTAGCCTTAAATATGTTTTATCTCCTAACCCTAGCCCTCTCCTATAAATAGGGGTGTTTATGGAGAAGTTGGTTACTTGAAAAATTCTCAAAATTTTCAAAAGTTTAAGGCATTCAAAAAGATTTGGTTTCTTGGTTTTTGTGCTAAAATTCTCTCTCATTTTTTAAAGTGTTTTCAAGAACTCTCTGATTTCCTTTTCTTTTCTCCTTACACACAAGAGCTTCATTCCTACTCATTATTCTCTAAGAATCTTTGTAAGGGAAGAGAATTTTGCAAGAGAGAGTTTGTGGTCTTTTGACTACTCAGAGATTGCTTGTACTTGAGATTGTGGAGTTGGGTACTCCGGTGTATTTGTGACATCTTTGTGATAGTGGAAGTGGTTGGAATCCTTCTGGGGAAGGCGGGGAAGTAGAGCTGGGTGCTCGAACCTCGATAACAAATTTCGGTGTTTGTGTTTGGTTTACTTGCTCTTATTTCTTGCTCTGTTTTCATTGCTCTTATTACTTGCTATCTACATTCATTGCTATATTCACTTGCTTTGTGAAATTATTGCTTCATAATTTTTATATTGTGCATTGATTAGCATTATCACCTATTCACCCCCCCTCTAGGTGATTTTCATATACATGCAAACAAACCATGGCATACACTTGCTTCTCACGTTCACACACATGACACTATGTATGCTCATGTGTATACTTGTACACATTGTGGACGTAAGGGCCACCTTGCAAAATTTGGTTATGATAGGATTAACAATTCAAATTTTGCAAATAATTTTTTTTGGGTTAGGAGAGGTGCTAACCCCCATGGACCCAATAAGATATGGGTTCCAAAATTCACTCCTATTTTATTTGATGTAGGTGTGGGCTCTCACTTGACGTGAGGGCATTGGTGCCTTGATGATGGATGCGTTCCGAGCTAAATGGTGAAACTTTTGGATGCATCACTTTCAACAGGAGTTTGGTGGGAGGACCACTATGATTTGGAGACTTAGAGATTAGTCATAATGGTTTTGTTTGATGTAGGTGTGGGCTCTCACTTGACGTGAGGGCATTGGTGCCTTGATGGTGGATGCGTTCCGAACTAAATGGTGACACTTTGGATGCATCACTTTCAACAGGAGTTTGGTGGGAGGACTACCATGGTTTGGAGACTTAGAGATTAGTGATAATGATTTTGATAACTATCTCTAACTCCTTATTCGTTTACATGCTTTCACATTATTGATTTTTAACATGTATTGATTTTCATGTTTTTCATGATTATTATGTTAAAATGCCATGATAATTAGACTTATGATATACATATGTAGAATTTGAGATACACCCATGTTCATATGGACTTATATTTTTGTGTTCTCACTTTAGTTTAGCTATTATGTATATCATACCTCTAAGACATGTGTTTTTACTTAAGGATCATATTGATTTATGTTTATGATTTTGCACTTCATGTTTTGATTACATGTTTAGATATAGTTTTCATTAAAACTTGTTTATACAATTGTACAACTAATGAGCCACAAATCAATTATTATATGTTTGTGCTATGTTTCTCATTTGTACTCATTAGATGTACTAATATAGCCTAATTTTGATGATTCGTGCATTTTGACTTTTATTCCCTATTTTTCATACATGTTTTTCATGATAATGTGTTAGGCTTCATGTATATGTTAATTTTGTTTAAAACTTTAAATATACATGTATACCCTTGAGTCACTTGCTTTTCATGCAAATTCTATTACGGACTCATTTGTGTTTGGGATATGTATGTATACTTTTAGTTTTAACTAAACATACATATACCTTGAAGTATATTTAGTTTTGATAACTTTCATGTTTTTGGTAAGGAATTTCATATGAGCTTTATTGCCTATTTTCATGATTATGTTTTTCACATAATTCTTGTACACTCACATTACTTGATATTTTCTCATGACTTTATTTTCATGAGTCTTATATGTGTTTTATAGACTTTGAGTGTCAATTGTTGAGTGATTTTCATGTTTCATAGATATATTCTTATTTTATTCCTTACTTGAAGGACTTCATACTAATTTACAAGATTATCATAAAATTGGTTCGTATTCTTCAAATTGGTAGAGTTTTCAAACATGTTAAAATATTTTTAAATCCTATTTTTGAAAACCCCTACCTTCTAAGGGCAGCTGGATGGGTGACCATACCTTATATGCTCAAATTGAAAATCTTTTTAACATGTACATGAATAGGGAGATAATTATGAGTTATACATTTGATCCTCATTATATTTTCAATTGGTATCACAATTGATATTTTTATGTTTGTATACTCATATTTGTGTTTTCTATATATGTATACTTCAAACTTCAAATAGTATCAATTTCAATTGGTATTTACATTTTCATATATATATATATATATATATATATATATATATATATATATATATATATATATATATATATATATATATATATATATATATATATATGATTTGATTGTGCTTACGACATATTTACATCTTAAAGCACAAATTATGTTTATGCTAAGCTTGATTAATCCTTAATGTCAATTATTTTTTAATTGGTATCTTATACAAGCTTATGCATCATTTTTATTATTATTTCATAAAGGGGGAGAAAAATTCGTGTTTTAACTTTCAATCGATTTTATTTTTAATTGTTATCTTACTCCCATTCTTTATGGTGAAAATACTTTGTTTTGATATATGCTAACATTTTCAATATTGGTATCAGTAATCTTAAATTGGTATTATTCTAAATTTGGTATCCTTATTGCAAAATGAGTTGTGTTTATCCAAAAAAAAATTGGTTTGTATTTTCAATTGGTTTTTACTTTCAATTGGTATCAAAATTTACTATATATATTTCAATTAGTTTCAAAAACATACAATATTTCATTTTCTATTTGTATCACAAATTTACAAGATATTTTCAATTGGTATCTTTTTGTATCTTAAAATTTTTGTTTATTTTCAATTGGTACGATAATGTTTCAATATATATAACTTTATCATAAATTGGTATATTTTTCAATTGATATTATTTTGATATGTATTACTTATATGCAAAGGAAGCTTAACATCTTCTCTATATGTAAATTCATATTGAGTGTATCTCATATTGAGGAGGTTGACCTCTCTTCTCTATGTCTTACACGTGTGTAGGGGGAGCTTCACATCTCCTTTTTATACATTGTATATTATAATTTATGTGGTTAGGTTTTAGTTATCTCTTTTCATGTATTGCATGTATACAGGGGAGTTAACTTTACGTCTCTCTTCTTTATGAATGTATATCTCATATATATCTTTATTGGTTGATTTGTTTCACCCTTTGTTGATGAATTGACAAAAAGGGGGAGAAGAATTTTGAGAGTTTATAAATGCATGTTTATTTTCTTGTTTAATGCATATATATTTTGTTTATGTGTTTATTTTCTTGTTTAATGCATATATATTTTGTTTATGCAAAAAGGGGAGAAGTATTTGGAGAGTTTATTTATACTTATTTCCTCATTTATGCATATATGTGTTATTTGGTTTCTGCATTTCATTGAATATCTTTATGTTTTTTCTATGCATGAGTTAAGGGCGAGCTTCTATGGAGCTTAACTTTAATCCATGCATATATAACTCCATGAGTTTTGTCATCATCAAAAAGGGGGAGATTGTTGGCCCAGAGGCCTATCACTCTAGTTTTGATGATAATTAACTCATGTAGTTATAGTTTACTAATAATCTTGTGTTTAAATAGTTTCAGTGTTGACCAAGATATTAGTAGGTAATTAGCTTCTGAAAAACACCTAGAGGGGGGGTGAATAGGTGTAAGTGCTAATCTAGGAACTAAATGTGCTAAATGCGAAAGCTAATGCAAATTTTGCAACACACTTAGTACAATCAACAAGTGTAGCCGAATTCCCCGTGAAGGGCTCTGGACTAACTCCTCTTGATTCCCCTTGAATGGGTTGAGGTGCTATGTGAAGCTCTTGTTGATTAAGTACAAGTGAGGCACACACAAACAACCAAGCATATAAGATGATATATCAATATGAATTATGCAAGGCACAACAAGCAATATATGATATGAATGAAGTATGATGCTTTGCACAAATAAATGAGAGAGAGTTGAGAGACAAGTTGATCAAACGCAAAGGCCAAGATATGTTTCGAGGTTCGAGCACCTTGCTTTACATCCCCGCCTACACCACCGTGTAGGATTTCCAATCCACTATAGGAGTACTGAACTCCTCTCTCAATGCCACCGAGGCAATACAACCACAATCTACCTCTACCGAAGAGGGATAAGGCCCGTAGCCAATACAAACACAATCACCTCTACCGAAGAGGGATCCAAATCAATACCACTCCGATCAACCTCTACCAAAGAGGGATACACAAATGAAGGAGGGTTACAACTTAGAGGCTCAACAACCTCAAACAATCTCTTTTCTCTCTTTCCACAAAACAAGGATCCTAATAGATTAGGATAGGTGATAGCTCAAGTGTGGAATCAAGGTGTTTTTGAAAACAAGCAACAAAGAAAAACTACTTAGGAAATGTCTTGTAAATGATAGAAATAAAAGACCAAATCAATATCCCAAAAACCTAGTTTTCTTTGATTTTTCAAAAACCCAAAAAAATAAAGATGGAAGTTTAAAGCCCAAAAACTCTTTTGAAAAACTTGTTTTAAACTCAGGAAAACTGGGAATTTTTCTCTTCTAAAAAACCTTGGCCAAATCCCAAAGAATTGGGGTTTATATAGGCCCATCAGAAAACTAGCCGTTAGGCTGATGTGGCAGCCTGACAGGCTAACGGTCGACCGGCCCGGTCGACCGCCAACGGTCAGAATTGTGACCGTTGGGCAAACACGGTCGACCGGCGCGGTCGACCCAAACAAACAGAGAGCACTGCTCTCAGACCGGTCGACCGTCCGGGTCGACCGTCCTAGTGCTGCCAAACGTGCACAGATCTGTGCACGTCGGTCGACCGACCCGGTCGACCGACTTCACCCCAAGTTGACTAATAAACTGACTTAGTCGACTGGTTGAAGCCTGGAACAGAAAACTGGGTCAGAAAAAACAGTTTAAAAATATTTTAAAAAATCTTTTAAGTCTTGTAAAAATACCCAAAAATAGTTTTATCATTTTGCATTGATATATAAACATGTGATAAAAAGTTTAGCTCAAATATCAATCAATATGAATTATTTTTGTGTTTATCATTTTTACCAAAAATCAAAACTTGTATTTTTATCAAAATTGATTTTTCAATACATGAATAGGGAAGTCAAAATAAGTTTGTATAAGTCATATAAGCATGTATGTATAACTAGAATACATCTACTATACATATAAACCATGTAAACTTGTTTTGATCAATCTATTCATGAAATCCAAAAATCAAACATAAAACGTGTGTGTTTGTGCACTTGAGCATATCAACTATACTAAGCTTTACAAATGGATCTAAAACACACTAAACTATGGATACCTAAGTCTTCTTGACGATCTTCATCTTCAAGGCGACTCGATCCACAAACACCGTGATCCATGAGCTAGGCAAGGTATGATCTTGAAGCTTTGGCCCTAGAATCACCATGAAAAGCTTCTAAACACCTTTGTTGAAGCTAATCACCAACTAATATCTTGCTAATGATCTGAAACTTAAAATCACAAGAATATTAGGAAACATAACTACATGAGTTAATCATCATCAAAACTAGGGTGAAAGGCCTTTGGGCCAACAATCTCCCCCTTTTTGATGATGACAAAACTCATGGAGTTATATATGCATGGATTAAAGTTAAGCTTCAAAGAAGCTCCCCCTTAACTCATGCATAAACAAATAAACAAAAGATATGCAATGAATGTACATAAAATGTATGCATCAACATGCATAAAACACATAAACATATTCTAGAAGCTTTAGATACTAATTAAATTAATAAAACATTAACAAAAACACTAGATGCTCTAGATACCAATAAAACTTAATATATGCAAAAACATAAGTGTGCATATATAAAACACAAATTATTCTCCCCCTTTTTGTCAATCATCAACAAAGGGGTAAACAATCAAAACAATAAAATGAGGGGTAAAAATCTTTCTCCCCCCTTTTGTCAATCAAAACAATAAAACAATGTTCTCCCCCTTTTTGTCTAAAAACAAAAACACGGTCAATAAGGGGTGACAATCAATTAGGATATCAATTTAAAATATGTCAATGAAGCATCTTGATACCAATTGAAAGTAAACAAAAATCAATAAATGTTATATGCTATATACATTCATGAAGAGGAAGACGCTAAGTTAGCTTCCCTACACATATGCATCACATGAAAGAGGGATGTTAAGCCCTAATTCACATAACACACATTATGTAATGCATAAGAGGAGATGTGAAGCTCCCCCTACACACGTGTACCACATAAAGAAGAGATGTTAAGCTCCTCAATATAAGATACACTCAACATGAATCTATATGCGGAAGAGATGTTAAGCTCTCCTTGCATATAGTTTGTTAAGCTCTTCTTGCATATAGTCAATATAAATCAAAACTTTTGTATTTTTTTCTTTAAACAAAATTTTAGATACCAATTTAAAAAATAAGACATCTTGATATCAAAAGATAGTATTTTTTTAAGTCATATAAACAATTGAAATGACTATTTTCTATCATAAAGTAAGGGAGTGGAAAACTAAATACCAATTGAAATATGAAAATCGAATTTTCTCCCCCTTTATGAAATACCAACACAAACTATGCATAGGCTTGAAATAAGATACCAATTGAAAACTAAATCAATTGAAATAAAGTTGAAGCTCAAGCTCTAGCATAAACAAAATTTGTGCTTAAGATATAGAAATATAATAGCACAAATAAAACAAGTATATGTGTATGAAATAGAATGAGTACCAATCACCAATAGATGATACCACTTGAAAGTATACATACACAAAAACATATGAGTATACAAAAAACATCAAAATGATACCAATTGAAAGAGTTCAATGATACCAATTGACATAATAATAAAAGCATGGTATAACTCATATAACTAATCCACCCATCTCATGCACAAGTTTAAAAAGATTTTCAATATAAACATACAAGGCATGGACTCCCATCCAACCTCCCATAAAGGGTAGGGGTTTTCAAAAATAGATTTGAAAATAAGCTTGGTTTGAAAAACTCTACCAAAATGAAGAATACCGTAACTAGTTAAATAGAAAATCTTTTAAACTAGTACGAAATCCTTCAAGCAAGGAATACAACAAAAATAATTTTCATAAAACATGAAATCCACAAGATAATCAACACTCTAATTCAATAGGGCATAAATATGACTCATGAAAATAAAACATGAGCAAGCAATAAATGTGAGTGTACAAATAAAGTGTGAATATCATAATCATGAAAATTTTCATTAAGCTCAATTATTCCTTAAACAAGAAAACATGAAAATCATCAAAACTTATTTAATCTTTAAGGTATATGTATGTCCTATACAAATTAAAGTATACATACATATCCAAACACAACGAGTCCACAAAGATATATGCATGAAGGCACGTGGCTCAAAAAGGATAGACATGTATATCTAATAGTTTGAACAAGATAGACATATACATGAAGTTAAATATAAACACATGAAAACATGAATAACTAAATTTTCATTTAAAAACAAATTTCATTTCAAGGTATATGTATGAATTGTCAAACATGAAGTATACATACATATCCCTAAACACAATTGAGTCCATATATAGATTTGCATGAAAGGCAAATGACTCACGGGGTATACATGTATATCTTAAAGTTTGGCAATACAAACATATACATGAAGTGAAACACACAATCATAAAACAAATTCAAAATGGGAATACAAGTTTAAAATGTATGAATCATCAAAAACTAGACTATACTAATACATCTAATGGGTTCAAATAAGCAATCAAGCCCAAACATATATAGATTTATTTGTGGCCCACTATATGCACAAGTATATATAACTAGTCTTAATGAAAGCTAACACTTAAACATGTAATCTTAACATGAAGCATCAAAACAAGATAAAATCATCATGATAAATTTTAAACATGATTATTATGTAAATTCACATGTTATTAAACCTATGATAAACATGATAGCTAAACAAGGGTGAGAACACTAAAATAATGGTCCATATTAAACATGGGTGTCTCAAAATGCTAAACATGTATGTCAAGGATTAATAAACATGGCATTATCATAATAATCTACAAACAATAAAACATGCTATATATGATAAACATGGAAAGCATGTAAATAAAAAATGGGGAGTTAGAGATTCGATACCAAAACCAATGAGGGCACCGCTCTAGTTCTCCAAACCAAGGTGGTCTTCCCACCAAACCTTCCCTTGAAAGTGATGCATCCATATGATTTCCATGAAGCTCGGAACGCATCCACTCCAAGGTGTCGCTACTCTCACGTCATGTGAGAGCCCACACCTACATTAAACAAAGAAGGGGTGGTCTTTGGTACCCATATCTTCTTGGGTCCATGGGGGTTAGTACCTTCTCTAACCCAAACAAACTTCTTTGCTAAATTTGAAACATGTAATCTATCATAACAAAATTTAGCAAGGTGGCCCTTACGTCCACAATGTGTACAAGTGTACCCATGAGCATACATAGTGGAATGGGTGTGTGCGTGCGGAGCATGTGTATGCCGTGGAGGGTGTGCATGAAAATATGAAACTTGTTTCTTTCGAAACAAAGTTTCCAAACGTGTATGCCCAACAACACATTGGCTCAAAGTGGAGCCCAAACAATCTACACTCTTCTTTAATAAACAAATATCATCATTAATCCTAGAAGAAGAGGTACATGCATTAGGTAGACTAGATGAAGAAGCTACACTAGCATGGCAAACATGAGCATCAATATTATTTTGTAAAACAATATTTTTCTTTAAACAAGCATCCAAGTCTTTAGAAATTGAAGCAATCTTAATTTTCAAAGAATCATTTTCTTTTAAAACAAATTCAATTTTTGAAGACAAAATATCATTTTTCTTCAAGATAGCATGGCAATCATTTTTAGATTTTAAAAACTCATTTTCTTTAAGTACAAGTTCTAATTGAGATCTCAATGAATCTCTTTCATTATAGACCTCAACCTTCTCTTGCAAAACCTTGTCAAGTTTAGAAGACAATTTTTCATTTTCTTTATTTAAAGCAAAGGTCTTCTTTTTCAACAAAATATATTTTTCTATTAATTTTTCACACACAATAGATAATTCTTCATTCAAAGCATGGGGATCAACATAATCATTTGAAGAACTAGCACAATCATCATTATCTAAGTGGGGTTCCGAATGTACCTCAAGGGAGTCATTCCCTTGGATCATCAAGCATTGTGAGTCGGACTCTCCACTAGATTCCTCTTCTTGTTGGATAGGCGTTTGAAGCTTGGAGGTGGTAGTTGTTGTCAACAAATTCCACACTGCAAAGGCGGAATCAAAGTTAGAAACACGTATAAGATATTCTTTAGATAAAGTGCTTCTAATGGCCTCAAGGGCTTGTGCATTGGCCCCTATATGATTGCTATCACTAAGGAAGGATTCCTTGGTAATGGCAAGGTAAACCTTATGTCCTAGGGTTTGTAAATAAACGGACATCCTAATCTTCCAAACAATGATGTTGGAAGGGTCAAAGCTAGGTGGGGTCATGAAGTCCATGGATGTAAACTATATGAGTGTGCAAACAAGCAAATGCAAACAATAGATTAGCAAACAAATGGATCTTACTCCTAGGATGTTAAGTCTAAGTATCAGGAGCACTAGCTCTGATACCAATTGAAAAACACCTAGAGGGGGGTGAATAGGTGTAAGTGCTAATCTAGGAACTAAATGCGCTAAATGCGGAAGCTAATGCAAATTTTGCAACACACTTAGTACAATCAACAAGTGTAGCCGAATTCCCCGTGAAGGGCTCTGGACTAACTCCTCTTGATTCCCCTTGAATGGGTTGAGGTGCTATGTGAAGCTCTTGTTGATTAAGTACAAGTGAGGCACACACAAACAACCAAGCATATAAGATGATATATCAATATGAATTATGCAAGGCACAACAAGCAATATATGATATGAATGAAGTATGATGCTTTGCACAAATAAATGAGAGAGAGAGTTGAGAGACAAGTGGATCAAACGCAAAGGCCAAGATATGTTTTGAGGTTCGAGCACCTTACTCTACATCCCCGCCTACACCACCGTGTAGGATTTCCAATCCACTATAGGAGTACCGAACTCCTCTCTCAATGCCACCGAGGCAATACAACCACAATCCACCTCTACCGAAGAGGGATAAGGCCCGTAGCCAATACAAACACAATCACCTCTACTGAAGAGGGAACCAAACCAATACCACTCTGATCAACCTCTACCAAAGAGGGATACACAAATGAAGGAGGGTTTACAACTTAGAGGCTCAACAACCTCAAACAATCTCTTTTCTCTCTTTTCCACAAAACAAGGATCCTAATAGATTAGGATAGGTGATAGCTCAAGTGTGGAATCAAGGTGTTTTTGGAAACAAGCAACAAAGAAAAACTACTTGGGAAATGTCTTGTAAATGATAGAAATAAAAGACCAAATCAATATCCCAAAAACCTAGTTTTCTTTGATTTTCCAAAAACCCAAAACAATAAAGATTGGAAGTTTAAAGCCCAAAAACTCTTTTGAAAAACTTGTTTTAAACTCAGAAAAACTGGAAATTTTCTCTTCTAAAAACCTTGGCCAAAATCCCAAAGAATTGAGGTTTATATAGGCCCATCAGAAAACTAGCTGTTAGGCTGATGTGGTAGCCTGACAGGCTAACAGTCGACCGGCCCGGTCGACCGCCAACGGTCAGAATTGTGACCGTTGGGCAAACACGGTCGACCGGCGTGGTCGACCCAAACAAACAGAGAGCACTGCTCTCAGACCGGTCGACCGTCCGGGTCGACCGTCCCAGTGCTGCCAAACGTGCACAGATCTGTGCACGTCGGTCGACCGACCCGGTCGACCGACTTCACCCCAAGTCGACTAATAAACTGACTTAGTCGACTGATTGAAGCCTGGAACAGAAAACTGGGTCAAAAAAAAACAGTTTAAAAATATTTTGAAAAATCTTTTAAGTCTTGTAAAAATACCCAAAAAATAGTTTTATCATTTTGCATTGATATATAAACATGTGATAAAAAGTTTAGCTCAAATATCAATCAATATGAACTATTTTTGTGTTTTATCATTTTTACCAAAAACCAAAACTTGTATTTTTATCAAAATTGATTTTTCAATACATGAATAGGGAAGTCAAAATAAGTTTGTATAAGTCATATAAGCATGTATGTATAACTAGAATACATCTACTATACATATAAACCATGTAAACTTGTTTTGATCAATCTATTCATGAAAATCAAAAACCAAACATAAAACGTGTGTGTTTGTGTACTTGAGCATATCAACTATACTAAGCTTTACAAATGGATCTAAAACACACTAAACTATGGATACCTAAGTCTTCTTGACGATCTTCATCTTCAAGGCGACTCGATCCACAAACACCGTGATCCATGAGCTAGGCAAGGTATGATCTTGAAGCTTTGGCCCTGGAATCACCATGAAAAGCTTCTAAACACCTTTGTTGAAGCTAATCACCAACTAATATCTTGCTAATGATCTGAAACTTAAAATCACAAGAATATTAGGAAACATAACTACATGAGTTAATCATCATTAAAACTAGGGTGGAAGGCCTTTGGGCCAACAGCTTCAACAAAGGAGTTTTGAGGCTAAGACGTGCTGATTCAAGAGCTCGCGCGTCAAGATTGCATCTAGCACTCGGTTGGAGTCAAGCTCGTTGAATCGTGTTTGGATCGAGTCGACTTGGAGAAGGAGTTCAAGAAGACCTCAGTTTGTTTAGTTTAGTATGTTTATATCTTGTGTAAAGATAGCTAGTGTTGATATGCTCAAGTTCACATACACACAAATTTAAAGTTTATTGGTTTCGATTTAACCGTTTTGGTTTTCATATCAAAAACATAGATATATATCTTATATGTATATTGGATTCTATCCATATACAATATGCTTCAAATTTGTTTCAATATCTTATTTTTGTATCCATATGAGTTTTGGAGAAAATGGTTTTCCATTTCAAAAATCCAGATTTTAGAAAATACAGATTTTGTGTTTAAGCCTAATTTTCATATCACAAAAATAGTTCAAATAGTTTGTAATATGGTTATTTTTTATCACACTTATTTTTGTGGAATTTATGTGATTTTATGGGATTTAATTGAAATTAAAAAGACAAGTTTTCAATACCCCAAATCCCCAACCAGATCAGCTGGCGGTCGATCGAACCGGTCGACCGGACCAGCGGTCGGTCGACTGGCACGGTCGACCGATGTGCACAAGGGACATACACATGGCCAGCCATGAAGGTCGGTCGACTGCACGGTCGACAGACTGAGAGTACCCCACTCTCGGGTGCTGGCCGGTCGACCGATGGCTATGGCTTGCCGACCGGGCGGTCGACCGGAGACATAACGGTCATAAATATGACCATTGCACCGGTCGACCGGGCGGTCGACCGGAAGGACATTTTTGACCTTTCCAGACTGCCAACGGGCAGATTTTTGAGAGGCTATATATATTCCTTCTCTTGAGTTGATTTCACCAAGTTTTTTTGAAGAGAAAATTTTCTATCTTTCAAGTGTTTTTCAGCAAGATTTTAAAAGAGTTTTATGGTTAAAAAGATCTATCTTTATTTGTTTTAAAGGGTTGGAAAAATTAAAGAAAAGAGAAGTCTTTGAAAATTATTTTTTATCTTTATTTCTATTTTATCCTAGAAGTTTTTTCAAGTATTTTCTTTGTGTTTTTGATTTTCAAACTCTCTGTTTTCTCACACTTGAGCTGTCATCTCTATCCTATCTATAGGATCTTTATTTTGTGAGAAAATTGGTTTGTGATCTTTGAGATCATCAAGAGTTGTAATCCTCTTTGCTTTGTGTTATCCCTCTTGTGTAGAGGTGATTATGGAGGAGTTTGGATTGGTTAGTATCCCTCTAAGTGTAGAGGTGAATTTTGGAGGGTTGGCTTAGTGCCTTATCCCTCTAGTGTAAGGTGATTATTATTTGGCTTTGTGCCTATCCCTCTATTGAGAGGGTGATCTTGTATGACTTAGTGCCTTGCCTCTTATATAAAGGTTGTTGTTATTTGAGAGAGGAATTGTGCACTACAAATTTGTATTACCTAAATTCTCAGTGGAGGTTCCCTGTGTGGGAAGTCCTGTATGAACGCTTCAACGGAAATCCTTCTGTGTGAAGGCGGGGACGTAGAGCAGTGGCTCGGACCTCGAAACATATCTTGGTATTTGCGTTTGAACCACTATCTCTAAACTCTCTCTCTTATATCTTGCATTGTATCATATTATTCATTTCAAATACATGCTTGGTATTGTTTGTGTGCCTCACTAGTGTTGAACAAAAAGAGTTTCATATAGCACCTCAACTCTTATTTAGAGAAATTTAGAGAAGATAGTCCAGAGCCCATCACCGAGAATTCGGCTACACTCTTTGATTACACTAAGTGTGTTGCAATTAGTTTTTAATTCCACATCATTTGTCATTAGATTATCCATACACCTATTCACCCCCCTCAGGGTGTATTTTCAATCACGCCACTTTCGTAGGTGATATGATTGCACTAAGTGTGTACAACAAGCCGTTAAACTTCTACGTTTCCCCTAGAGGAGGAATTATAGTCTCCTGAAAGTTTTCAGCGGATTAAACCCATGAAATCCATAAAGAAAGAAAACAAATGTTAGTATTCTTGAAAATGTATTTTGAAAGAGAGAAAAGATACAAAATATTTTGCAAAAATTAAGTGATCTACGATCTTAAGTTAACCAAAATTATACTTCTCCATTTGAGTCTCCATGCAAGGACTTGTTATCAATAAAGGTTAAGAAACCAATATTAAATTGAGTATTTGATCTTTCATAAAACCTGAAAAATATGTACTTGTATATTTTTGGGATTTAACTTAGACTATGATACCATTATTTTATTTTATATGTTTTTCTTTAGTTTCATTTGGCTTTCTAGTCTACCCAAGTAGCGAGCCTTTAACTAATGACTCCTACACTAAATGATCTTATTGAAATCACTTAGAGGGGGGTGAATAGGTGACTAGCTAATCTAATGGTGAATTAATGCGGAATTAAAACTATTTAAGCAAACTAAAAATTCTTATGCACAACACACCAAGTATAACCTAAGAGTGTAGCCGAATTTCCCGTAAAGGGCTCTGGACTATCTCCTCAAGATTCCTCTAGATAACAGTTGAGGTGCCGCTATGACTCTCTTGGTTAAATACAAGTGTGAGCAAATAATCCCATGCATATAACAATTTAGCACAAGTATATATCAAGCATATAAAGATGTAAACAATGTAAGTATGCAAGATATAAAGACAAATAAGAGATAGAGAGAGCAACCGCAAACATGAGAGAATTGTTTCGAGGTTCGAGCACACTTGCTCTACATCCCCGCCTTCAACACTATGAAGAATTTTCACTATAAAATGATCCCACCGGATCACTCGGTGTCACAACACCTATAAGAGTTCACACTAGAACTCCTTTGGACTCTCTAGTCCCTCTCTTGTTCCCGCAAGAACAAACACACGCAAGCACACAAGCTTGCCGAGGCCGCACCTTTACACCAAGTTCTCACGAGAACCCGAAACACCGCGAACCCGCAAGTCCGTCTCCTCAAATACAAAGATGAACTCTTTGGTGATTACAACACTTTAATCACCTAAAATCCTCTCACAACAAAGATCCCTATAGAATAGATATAGCAATGGATAGCTCAAGTGTTTGTGAGAAAACTGGGCAAGTTTCAACCGTTGGGAAGGTCGGTCGACCGGCCGGTCGACCACAACTGGGCAATAGCCTAGCGGTCGACCGTCCGGTCGACCGGGCCATTTCCAGAGAGCAGACACTCTCTGGCGGTCGACCGTACAGTCGACCGGCCCAACCTGTGCACGACTGTGCACATCGATCGACCGGAGCGGTCGACCGACTTCTTGTCCGGTCGACCGTCCGGTCGACCGACAGAAGGTCAGTCCAGGCAATTATGGGGATTAAAAACTTGACTTTTTGACTTTAATAAAATCCCATAAATCCACAAAAATTCTAAAAAATAAGTTCAGTAATATACTTTGATATACAAACATGTCTGAGTAAAAATCAAAACATGTTAAAAATATTTTGAACTATTTTTGTGACTTAGAAATTTTGGCTTAAAACAAAATCTGTATTTTTCCAAATTGATTTTTTCAAAACTTCTCCAAATACAAAAATAAGATATTTTAAACACTTTTAAAGCTTAGTGTGTATGGATATGATCCACTACACATATATGAATAAATATCTATATTTTTGACATTAAGCTCTAAAATAGTTTTGGCTAAAATACATGTATATATGAAACTCCAAAAACCAAAACGGTATTTTCTAAAACAAAAAATCTTATATAAAAACACATGTAAATCTTGTGTGTGAGTGTATATGAACTTGAGCAATCCACCAACTAATCTATCCATTACATTTTATCTAAAAACAAAATCTTACTAAAAACAAACCTAGACACAAGTCTTCTCTTGAAGGTCTTCACTTTGAAGTCTTCTTCTCCTTCTTGACTTGGTCCAAACTTTGATCCAATGAGCTAGACTCCTCTTGAGTGCTTGATGTGGTCTTGATGCACAGGCTCTTGAATCAACACGTGCTAGCTCCAAAACTTGACTTGAAATCCTTTGTTGAAGCTAAACACCTACTAAGATCTTGATCATATATCTGAGACTAATTAAACACAAGATCATTAGTACTATAACTACATGAGTTAATCATCATCAAAACTAGAGTGATGGGCTTTGGGCGAACAATCTCTCCTTTTTGATGATGACAAAACTCATGGAGTTATATATGCATGGATTAAAGTTAAGCTTCATAGAAGCTCCCCCTTAACTCATGCATAGCAATAAACAAATATATATTCAATGAAGTACATGAAACTGAACAAATATATCATCATAAACATGGTGAGAGAAACATGCATATCAAAAAAAACTTTCTCCCCTTTTTGTTCAAACTTTCAAAATCATTTTCTCTCATATCTTATTGTTTATCGTAAAATGCATAAACTCAATATATGCAAAAACTCAAATATGCATATATAAACTCAAAATCTTTCTCTTCCTTTTTGTCAATCATCGACAAAGGGGTAAAATAAAACAAATCAAGAATAAGGATATATATGTGATATACACTCATGAAAAGGAAGACACTAAGTTAGCTTCCCTGCATATATGCATTACATGAAGAAGGGATGACAAGCCCTAACTCATATAATGCATAATATACAATGCATAAGTGGAGATGTTAAGCTCCCCTACACACGTGTATTATATAAAGAAGAGATGTCAACCTCCTCAATATAAGATACACTCAACATGAATCTATATATAGAAGAGATGTTAAGGTCCCCTTGCATATAGGCAATACATATCAAAACATTTTTAATGCAAATTTTGATAATACTTAAACAAATTTTGAGATACCATTTGCATATAAACAAAATTTTAAGATACCAATTGTAAAATAAACAATACAAATTTTGAATTTTTCTTAAATCAACAAATCAATTTGAGATGTCACAAGATTTTGATACCATATGAAATAGGAAATTGTGATACCAATTAAAATTGAAACATTTGTACATTTTGATACTAATAAAAGAAAATATTTTATATTTTGATACCAATTAAAATATATGATAAATTTTTATTCTAAATAGGTAAAACATATTGATACCAAATGAAACTTAAACCCAATTGGAAATTGAAACATATTGATACCAATTGAAGTATATTGTAAAATTTGATACCAATAAAAATACAATTGAAAATAATGCATAAGCTTATAAAAGTACCAATTGAGATACCACTTGAAATCAAGATTTAAATTCAAGCTTAGCATAAACATACTTTTGTGTTTTAAACATGTAAATATCTTGTAAATCAAGCACAATGAAATCATATATATGTATGAAAATGAAAATACCAATAGAAATTGATATTATTTGAAATGTGAAGCATACATATATAGAAAACAAATTATGAGTATACAAAAAAAATGTCAATTGTGATACCAATTGAAACTATGATGTGAATCAAGTGTATAACTTATAAAGATCCACCCTTTACATGCACATGATAAAAGATATTTTATAAGGCTTACAAGGCATAGTCGTCTATCCATCTGCCCTTTAAAGCGTCTGGTATGGGTTTTCAAAAATAAGAGTTTGAAAATATTTTGCAAAATTTGAAAACTCTACCCATTGAAGAATAAATAACTAGTTTAAAATAATTTTTAAAAAACTAGTTAAAGATCCTTCGAACATGAAAATAAATCATATATATCTCATAAACCAAATACATGAGAGTTGACACTCAAAATCGATAAGGCTCATAAAAGTGTTCATGAAATAAAGTCATGAATAAATAAAGAAATAATGTGAGTGTATAAGCATCATGTGAATAGCATATTCATGAAAATAGTCAATGAAGCTCAAAAGAAACATGAATAACATTTTATCAAACAAATATGAAAATCATGAAAATTTATTTTTCATTTAAGAACAAACTTCAAGGTATATACATGATTTATCCAAATCTAAAAATATGCATACATATCCCAAACATAAAAAGAGTCCATAATAGAATTGTGCATGAAAAGCAAATGACTCAAGGGTATACATGTATATTTATTAGTTTTGAACAAAAATTACATATACATGAATCAAAACATGTAAAAGATAGGTAAGACAAGTATAAATGAGGGAATTATCAAAACTAGGCTATACATGTGCATATAGTACGTACAAATGAGCAATGAAGTGCAAACATATATGAATCAAATGTTGCTCACTACTTGTACAAGTATATATACAAGTTTTGACAAAAACTACATCTAAACAAGCATTTACCTCATGAAGCACAAAGCATGATTATTTTAACATAAAACTAAAACATCCTAAAAATCATCTATTATAAAAGCATGTAAACTAAATGGAATTTAGAGATAGTTATCAAATTACATGAACTATACTCTAAGTCTCCAAACATGATGGTTTTCCCACCAAAATTCCTTGACAGCGGTGCATCAATTTGTAGTGTCCATCAAGCACATGCATCCACCACCAAGTCACCAATCCTCTCACGTCAAATGAGAGCCCACATCTACATCAAATACAAAAGGTAAAGATTTTGGTACCCATTTTCTTTTGGGTCCATGGGGGTTAGCATTATAAGGAACCCAAACATTCTTATTAGCAAAATTAATAGAATTTACTCTATCATAACAAAATTTTGCTAAATGGCCTTTGCGGCCGCAATGTGTACATTTGTACACTCTAGTATTCACATGAGAATGAGTATGATCATGATGTACAAAGTGTGTATATGTGTGTCGTGAATGATGTGCATGTACATGTGGAGCTTGCTTTCTTTGAAACAAGGTTTCCAATTTTTTATGGTTAAATACATAATTGCTCAAAGTTGAGCCCAAACAATCTATTCTATTTTTCAAAAACTTAATCTCATTTTGATCAATAGTGGCATGAAAAGCATGGTGAGAATAAGCATCAACATTCTTTTTTTTTAGAAACATTTTTTCTTTCCTTTGTCAACAATTTTTCTTTTTAAAGAGATATTTTCATTTAAAGCAACTTCTTTTTCCTTTCCATCAAAACAATTTTATTTTTCAAAGAAGTATTTCCTTCACAAAGATTATTCAATTTAGAAGTCAAGAAAATATTGTCCTTTTTCAAAAATTCATTTTCTTTAAAAATGCATTCCAATTTATCTTGAAAAGAATCTTTTTCTTTTAATAAGGAATCAAATTTATTTTTCAATTTCTTATTATCCTTTCTAAGCATGTCATACTTTTCAAGAAGTTGTTAACAAAAAGATGCAAGTTCATTATAAGACATATCAACATCCTCTTCTAACTCGGATTCGGAGTTTACCTCAAGGGGGTTATCTCCTTGGACCATGTAGCATATGTTGGAAGCCTCACTTCCAACATTCGAGTCGCTCTCCGCATAATATTGCTCTTGTTCGCCGAGGGAGACTAAAGTGTTCCAAACTATAAAAGCCGAATCAAGGTTAGAAATCCTACATAGATAATCATCGCTTAGGGTTGACTTTAAAGCATGAATGGCTTTTGAGTTAGCCTCAAGATACTTGCTATTACTAAAGTACGAATCCTTAATGGTAGCAAGATAAACATGAATCCCTAGGCTTTTGACGTACAATGACATCTTAACCTTCCAAGTTTGGATGTTAAGAATATTAAAAGTGAGAGGTGACATGAAATCCACGTGTGTGTACAAATATTGTGATTAGCAAAAAAATAAGGATCTTTAACTCTAAGTTGTTAGACCCAAATCAAGAGCACTTGGCCTAATACCAATTGAAATCACCTAGAGGGGTGAATAGGTGAATAGCTAATCTAATGGTGAATTAATGCGGAATTAAAACTATTTAAGCAAACTAAAAATTTTTATGCACAACACACCAAGTATAACCTAAGAGTGTAGCCGAATTCTCCGTGAAGGGCTCTGGACTATCTCCTCAACATTCCTCTAGATAAGAGTTGAGGTGCCTCTATGGTTCTCTTGGTTGAATACAAGTGTGAGCAAATAATTTCAAGCATATAACAATTTAGCACAAGTATATATCAAGCATATAAAGTGAAAGCAATGTAAGTATGCAAGATATAAAGACAAGTGAGAGATAGAGAGAGCAATCGCAAATACGGGAGAATTATTTCGAGTTCGAGCATACTTGCTCTACGTCCCCGCCTTCAACACTATGAAGGATTTTCACTATAAAATGATCCCACCGGATCACTCGGTGCAGCAACACCTACAAGCGAGTTCACACTAGACTCCTTTGGACTCTCTAGTCCCTCTCTTGTTCCCGCAAGAACAAACACACACAAGCACGCAAGCTTGCCGAGGCCGCACCTCTACACCGAGTTCTCACTAGAACCCGAAACACCGCGAACCCACAAATCCGCCTCCTCAAATACAAAGATGAACTCTTTGGTGATCACAACACTTTGATCACCTAAAATCCTCTCACAACAAAGATCCCTATAGAATAAATATAGCAATGGATAGCTCAAGTGTTTGTGAGAAAACTTAGATTGAATTGGTGGTAAAAAAACTCAAGAAAACTCTTTTACAAAACTCTTGAAAAACTCTCCTTTTGATATGGAAGTATTTGGATCTAAAATAAGTGGAGATAAACACTTGAAGTGTATGAGAAACTAGCTTAAAAACTCACTTAAAATCTTATCTAAAACAGTTCAAGGAAGCCCTATTTTATAGGCTCCAAAAATCTAACCGTTGGAAGCCAACTCAGCAGTTCTGATTGCTGACGGTCGACCACCCGGTCGACCGCCAACGGTCGGATTTCCGATCATTGCCAACTGGGCAATGGCCTAGCGGTCGACAGCCCGGTCGACCGGGCCATTTCTAGAGAGCAGACACTCTCTGGCAGTCGACCGCAAGCAGTCGATCTTGCGGTCGACCGGCCCAACCTGTGCACGTCTGTGCACATCGGTCGACAAAAGCGGTCAACTGACTTCTTGTCCAGTCGACAGTCCAATTGACCGACAGAAGGTCAGTTCAGGCAATTATGGGGATTAAAAACTTGACTTTTTGACTTTAATAAAATGCCATAAATTCACAAAAATTCTACAAAAATAAGTTCAGTAATATACTTTGATATACAAACATGTTTGGGTAAAAAGCAAAACATGTTACAAACATTTTGAACTATTTTTGTGACTTAGAAATTTTGGCTTAAAACAAAATCTATATTTTTCTAAATTGATTTTTCCAAAACTTCTCCAAATACAAAAACAAGATATTTTAAATACTTTTAAAGCTTAGTGTGTATGGATATGATCCACTACATATATATGAAGAAATATCTATGTTTTTGACAATAAGCTCTAAAATAGTTTTAGTTAAAACACATGTATATACGAAACTCCAAAAATCAAAATGGTATTTTCTAAAATAAAAACTCTTTTATAAAAACACATGTAAATCTTGTGTGTGAGTGTATATAAACTTAAGCAATCCACCAACTAATCTATCCTTTACATTTTATCTAAAAATAAAATCTTACTAAAATCAAACCTAGACACAAGTTTTCTCTTGAAGGTCTTAACTTTGAAGTCTTCTTCTCCTTCTTGACTTGGTCCAAACTTTGATCCAATGAGTTAGACTCCTTTTGAGTACTTGATGTGGTCTTGATGCACAAGCTCTTGAATCAACACGTGCTAGCTCCAAACTTGACTTGAAATCCTTTGTTGAAGCTAAACACCTACTAAGATCTTGATCATATATCTGAGACTAATTAAACACAAGATCATTAGTACTATAACTACATGAATTAATCATCATCAAAACTAGAGTGATGGGCCTTTGGGCCAACACTTATGGCACCATGATTCAGGTTCTACCTGCACACAGAAATACAGAATTTTAGAACTTAAGTTAGAAGTGCAAGTACTCAATACTACCACAATAGTAAGTGGCTATGCGGGTCGTGATCCACAAGAAGGGACTAGCAATGGAAGCTTCTTCAGTAAGTTCTCTTTTATGCTACAATTAATGGTTAAAATTCTTCTTTAGCTTCTTAAAAGAAAAGAGAAAAATGGAGTTACAGTTAAATAAGAAGAAAGTGGTAGATTGAGAAGATGGAGAAAATAGAAATGGATATGTATTAAAAAAATGAAAAAGAGTGAAAAAATATGGAAGATTGTGGTGTTGGTGATTTACACTAAAAATTAAAAGAAAGAAAACTAAAACGTAAAAAACTTACTTATCTCTTCGGCGCCTGCTTACCTGTGACCCGTATCGATGATGTACCTTTGTTTGAAGGCGAGCGAAGTTTGACAAATAGGATCTTCCCCATTCTCAATTTACACTACCATAGAAATGGATATCCATCACCATAAGCCATCAACGGCACTTACAAGGGCAAGACAACTTCGAGGCTATCGGATTTATTTGGATCCACAAACACAGAAGAGGGAACCAAACGAAATAAAGAACAGAAAAGAAAAGAAAACTTTGATTTGATTCAAATAACAATGAAAGAAAAGATTACTTACACCGGTGTCACCCTCAGTACAAGCTTGTTCTCATTCCTCCATAAAAGTCTCCTCTCCTCTCAGTTATATAAAAGAAAACTAAAAACCTAAGTTACAAAGTACAGTATAGCCTAAATTCTACTCTCTGCTTGGTCGTCCCCTCTGGTCTCTGAAAAACCCAGTATTTATAGGCAAAACCCACGGGGAGGGGAGTACGAAGATAGGAGGAGCAAACGCTCCCCCAATAACCCTAACTAAGTCGCGAAAACGTGGCTTTGGCCGCATTTTCGCTGCCTGGGTGTGGCCACCTGGCCACACCTGGGGGGGTACAGCTCCTCTTTCAGAGATTTTCCGTTATCTGGTTCTAGATTTCCCGTTTCAACTCCTGAATTTGATGAAACGGCCTTTGATGTTTGGCTTTAACCAATTGATTTGTAGAGATTTGTTCTAACTAGTTTTCAACCGATCTGATTTGCCCTGATCTACCCTGATTTTCTAATTTTGAATTAATTATGAATTATATCAGAATTTTGATGGGCTTTTGAGCTCGTTTCTCTTTCCTTTCTTTTAGCAATGGTCATGCATATAAATTAGACAAAAATTAGGATTAAAAGCAGAGTTTATTATATACTATGTATTAGAATATGATAATAATTATGCAATATCAGCGACCGATCACATTCCCATACCTATCTTTTGCTCGTCCTCTTACAAAATAATAAAACAAAACCAAAGATTATTAGACCACTTCCGCAGGTCACACGAATGTACTGAGCATGTGCAACAAGCCGTTAAACCTCTAGATTCCCCCTAGAGGACGAGTTTTGTCTCATGAGGGTTTTCAGCGGATTGCACCTACAAAATCGATAAAAAAAAGAAAAAAATGATAGTATTTTGAAAACACATTTTGAAATAGAAAAAATATTTGAAATATTATTGTAAGAATTAAGTAATCTATAAGTTCTAGAAAACTGAATTTTTCATTCCTAAACTTAGTATCTATTCAAAAATTTGTTATCAATCAAAGTAAGGAGTCACATTGTACTTCTCATCTAGTCTATTACTTTACCCTAAGTCATATGCACCTTCGTGACCGTGCAATTTTGACTAAGGGTTCTTTAACTCTAACTCTTATGCCTTATTTTTTTTGTGATAATATTTCTTAGTTCTATTAGGCTTTCTAATCTGCCCATGTAACGAGACTTTAATCGGTGACTCCCAAACCAAACGGTCTTAGGGCACCGGGTGAGAAGACACCCCAAGAAATTAGGGACTCGAGTAAACAAGGCCACAAAACTAAGGATTTTATTATATGAACCGCCTTTAGGCGTGAATACTTATGCTTTATGAGGCACAAATACCCAGTTTAATCGGAGGATATATATATATATAGATATATATATATATATATATATATATATAATATATATATATATATATATATATATCTTTTTCTTTTCTTTTCTTTTTAATAAGGCATAAGAATCTTTGTTTTTGAATCCTAAGTGTGTAAGTGTATAAATCATGCATATATTATCAAGATAAAGATCAAGACTAAATTACTTTCACAAATTTTCTTCCTAACCTTAGAAATCAAGCAAATATTCTTATTTTGACTAAGTATAAGAAATCCTTATTATGAATCTCCTATTCCTTAAAATTGACTTAATTTCTTACAAAACAATATGTCAAAATTTGTTTCTATTTTCAAAAAGTTTTTAAAAGTAAAGAAAATGTTAATAAAAAATTTTTATATATAAAAAGAAAACCTAAGTTATGTTAGAACCCTCCCTCACACATATCTCATGCATTGTCCTCAATGTATGAATTAATGCATAGATGCATATAAAGAAGAAAGGGAAGGAAAATATTACCTTAAGGTGGTGGTTCCGGTGGTGGTCTGATTAGTCTATGAAATGCGACCCAATCGAATTTGCGTGGAGTTCGGATGAACCCACTAGAAACCTCTCTAGTATAACCCACTAAAATATTGATATATAAATGATCTTTATTAAGAATTTTACCCAGTCTAATTTTCAAATTTCACAAATAATTTTGGAGTCAATTTTATCAACCACCTTGTCCCAAAATGGAGTGTGAAAAGATAGAATGATTGACTTGGACTCAGGAAGTACGGGAACTAACACCGACTCAGAAAAGTAACTTAAGTCAAGTAAAGGTTCAGGAGTCGAGATTGGTTCAGGAAGTGGGTCCAAATCAAGAAGTTGAAACTCAAGTCCACATTAATTTCTCAACAACAGAATGTGACTTAATATTGGTAATTCAAGTTCAAGAATGACATGTGTGGGAATCAAAACTGACTCTAAAATATTACTCAAGTTGGGTAACAAAATATGAGTCAATATTGATTCAGAAATTTGAACTGGATCACAAATTTGAGAATCTAGGTCACATTTCTCATTGAGTTCAATTTCATAAAAATGAGAACTTACCAATTTGTCAATGGGACTTTCAGAAGTATGAAATTGGTCAAGTTCAATATGATGATCATAAAAGATTGGCGATTCAATTTCATGATGAATTGGCACAGGATCCAATGTTGACTCGGGAAAAAGATTGAAATCAGGTGAAGACACCGGAGTCATTATTGAATCAGGAAATAGAATTGAATTTTCAAGTTTAGGTTCAGGATCATGTTCATTCTCAAGTTCAATTTCAGGAAAGGGATAACTTACCAAAATGTCAATTTTATTGTCAAGTTTGGGGTTTGGGCAAGTTCAAATGGGTGTACTGGAATGGAATCTTGTTTTCTAAAATAACATGATTCTTCGGCTCTAACAGAATGGTTAGCGACATCAAAAATGGTCAAATGGTGAGAATGGAGAGTTTGAACCATTATATCTATGTCATGATTACGAGCGATTTGAGCCTGAGTCATGGCTTCAAGCATCTTTTCGTAGTCGATTGGTTCATCTTTTTGTTGCGAGTGGACTTGAAAAGATGAAGTTTTATTTTGAAATTTGTGGTGAAATTGTGAGTCTGTCAGATTTTGTAATTGTTGCTTGAACTCACGCATACTCATTTCCAAGATTGATGGTTTTTTATTTTGAACTGGTGGAACTAAGCATGAATCTTGGAAATATTGTGGACAAGGTGGATAAGGAGGACAAGTTGGTTGAAAATTGAACTCAACGGAGGTGAATCCCCATTGACTATGTGAAAAGTTGAAATTATTTTGAAAATTATGGTCATGAGATTGGGGACATGGGTTATATTGATTCAGATAAGACCAATCTGGCACACTGGTTGGTTAAAGTTATGATATGTCGGGTTGGTAATATCCGAAAAAGAGGTCGGGGTGTAATATGGATTACCATTAAAATTGAAAAAATATTGTTATAAGTCATATCACACAGGAAATGTCAAATACAAACAAAGAAAAATAAACAAATAAGCAAACAAATAAAAAGAAAAAAAATCTAACCTAAGTTAGGGTAAACCTTAGACCTAGACAACTCCTGACTGGTTAGAGACAACTCCTAACTGGTTAGACTGTCCACAGAGGGTATATTACTGAATCTGACCACAGTTAATTGGCCAGGTAGGGACAAGCTTGGTCGGAGGTAACCGTGCTTAAAGCAACAGGCCTAATTATGCCAAACCACCAGCCTTCGGGGTTTCGCCCCTCAATCCCCAACCTTAGTCACCGACTTGGCAAGAGTCAGATTCAAATCAACTTTCCCCTTAGGTCAATCTCTTATTTGAGTCCGAGATGTCCCTAGGACCAACGTCTTAATTAGGCTTGGGTTAGTGAGTGAGGAGATTATTTGTGGGCTAAGGAAGGGTAATGACTTTCCCACCTTATCTTGTATATAGGACAAGCCCTTAAATCAATTTAGTGTAGTGTACAAGCATATAAAAAATAGCACTCAAGCAATATTTCATACAAGAATGAACCTTATACTAAATGTTATGCACACATACCTTGGCTCCTGCACTCTTCAATAGTAAATAGAAAATGTAATGAAACAGATACGTGGCTAAATGCAAAGTCTAAATCATTTTTAGCATTTACAATCAACCTTTTACTATTGTGTTAGAAATATATGTACAGTGAGTCAAACAAGGAATTAGATGGCTAAGGATATTAAACTTTGCAATTCAGCCAACCCGCAAAAAATACAGGTTAGTAGTTCACTCAAATTGCCACAGGAATGTAGCAAATCTGAGGGCTTCTGGGCTCTGCGTTTTTAAACAGAGTCAAGGGCCACTTATATGTCCACTGCAACAAAAATTCCTTATTGTTAAATCTGTACACCAAGAATAGAGAAGAAGATTAACCAAAAGTGTAAACTTAAAAAGAGAATAACTTACCGTCCCTCCCCAGCAACGGCGCCAAAATTTGATTGAGGTTCTACCTGCACACAAAAAAACAGAATTTCAGAACTTAAGATAGAAGTGCAAGTACTCAATACTACTGCAAAAGCAAGTGGCAATGCGGGTCATGATCCACAAGGAGGAACTAGCGATGGAAGCTTTTTTAGTAAGTTCTATTTTATACTACAATTAATGGTAAAATTCTTCTTTAGCTTCTTAAAAGAAAAGACAAAAATGGAGTTACAGTTAAGATAGGAAGAAAGTGGTAAATTGAGAAGGTAGAGAAAATAGAAATGGATATGTACAAAGAAATTAAAAAGAGTGAAAAATATTTGAAAGATTGTGGTGTTGGTGATTTACATTAAAAATTAAAAGAAAGAAAACTAAAACCTAAAAAACTTACTTACCTCTTCGGCGCCTGCTTACCTTTGACTCGTATCGATGATGTACCTTTGTTTGAAGGCGAGCGAAGTATAACAAATAGGATCTTCCCCATTCCCGATTTACACTATGAAATGAAGGGGCGAGCTACACTACCATAGAAATGGATATCCATCACCATAAGCCATCAACGGCACTTGCAAGGACAAGACAACTTCAAGACTATCAGATTCATTTGGATCCACAAACACAGAAGTCGGAAGCAAACGAAAGCAAGAATAGAAAAGAAAAGAAAATTTCGATTTGATTCAAATAATAATGAAAAAAAGGATCACTTACACCGATATCACCCTCAGTACAAACTTGTTCTCATTCCTCCATGAAAGTCCCTTATCCTCTCAGTTACAAAAAGAAAATAAAAATTACATAAAAGAAAACTAAAAACCTAAGTTACAAACTATAGTATAGCCTAAATTCTACTCTTTGCTTCGTCATCCCCTCTGGTCTCTAAAAAACCCAGTATTTATAGGCAAAACCCAATGGGGAGGGGCGTACAAAGATAGAAGGAACAAACGCTCCACCAACAACCCTAACTAAGCCCTAGGTGTGGCCACGTGGCCAACCCGGGGGGTACAGCTCCTCTTTCATAGATTTTTCGTTATCTGGTTTTGGATTTCCCGTTTTAGCTCCTGGATTTTACAAAACGGTCTTTGATCTTTGGCTTTAACCAATTAATTTGTAGAGATTTGTTCTAACTAGTTTTCAAGCAATTTAATTTTCCCTGATCTGCCCTGATTTTTTTGATTTTGAATTAATTCTGAATTAAATCAGAATTTTGATGGGCTTTTGGGCTCGTTTCTCTTTCCTTTCTTTTAGCAATGGGCCTACATATAAATTAGACAAAAATTAAGATTAAAAGCAGAGTTTATTATATAATATGTATGAGAATATGATAATAATTATGCAATATCAGCGACCGATCACACAAGATGAGAAAACATCCCTCGGTTTAAGAACTCGAGTAAACAAGCCACAAAACTAAAGGTTTATTTGTTTTGACCACTGTTAGGTGTGACTAATCACACTTTCTAAGGAACAATTAACTAGCTTAATTAGTGACCAAGTATTTTTTATTTTATATATATATATATATATTATAAGGGTATGCAAGTCTTTATTTTAATCTCTCAATGTATAAGTGCATATATATCTAAGGCAAAAAATTCAAGATCAAAATTTCGTTCTAGCCTTTCTTCCTTAACCTAAAAATCCAATAAAAACTTTTATTTTGATTCAAATTAAGAAATCATAACTAAAACTTCCCTAATTCCTAAGTTCAACCTAATTTTCTTTAAAATAGATCAAATCTTTTTCTTTTTTTTCAAAAAATTTGTTAAGAATGAAAAAAGAAAGGAAAAATTCTATACAAAATAGAAAATTCTAAGAATATCCTAAAAGAAAGTGAAAAAGAAATTCTAAAATATCTACGTTAGTAAACCCTCCCCCACACTTATCTCATGCATTGTCCTCAATTTATCGTGAATGAATGTATGCATGAAAATAAAGAGGGAAGAAAAATTCACCTTAGGGTGGTGGTTTCGGAGGAGGTCTGATTGTTGCATGAAATCTGGCCCAATCTTGGTTTTTGTAAGAACCCACCAGTCCTAATATAACCCAGTAATTAATTGTATACATGTAAGATTTTATTCAAAAAATTATCCCCATTAAATTTACAATTTTGAAAAATAATCTCTGAGTTATTTAATTGTACACCTTTATCCAAAAATTGAGTGTGATTATGGAAAATGATTGATTTGTGCTCAAAAGGTGCAGGAACAAATACCGAGAAACTGATCAAAATCAAGTATAGGTTCAGGAGTCAAAATTAATTAAAAATTTAGATCCAAACCAAAAACTTGAGGTTCATATACTAGCCCCATTAACGAAATGTGATTTTGAAAGATTGGTGATTCAATTTCATGATGTACTAATACAGGATTCAATACTAACTCGAGAAGTGATTAAAATTGGGTAAAGATACCAAAGTCAATATTGAGTCAAGAAGTGAAATTGAATTACCAAGTTGAGCTTCAGGATCACATTCATGCTCAAGTTCAATTTCAAGAAAGGGATAACTTGCCAAAGTTTCCATGTGGCTTTCAAAATTTTGATTTTGGTCAAGTTCAAATGGGTGTAATGAAACTTAATCTTGGTTTCCAAAACACCATGATTCTTGGTCGGATCGATAGGGTTAGAGACATCAGGATTGGTTAAAGACTGATAAGGGAGAGTTTTCTCATTCCTATAAGTATTGACCAATTGACTCATTTGTGTTTCTAACCTACCGATGGACTGGGTAACATAACTTTGGGTAGAATCATGCCTTCCATAATCTTGTCTAAATCATTCGGTTCTTCTTGAAAAGGTGAGTAGGATGGTTGGTTTTAAAAACTTTGAAATTATGAGTCCATAAGATGTTAAATTGTTGTTCGGACTCAAGTAAGATTTCTATACTCTTTTAGAAGTCGAATTTTTCTTTTTGGGGAGATGGAACTGGAAAGAATGAGTATATATCTTGAAAATTTGGTATAAATGGTGAGTCCAAAATGTTTTGAAATTGTCGCTCAGACTCATGTAAGGCTTCTAGACTCTTTCCTAACTCTGATTTTTCTTCAATTGGTTGTTCTAGAAAAGGAGTATATGAAGAAAAATTGGTAATGATTGTGGATAAGGTGATTGAAATTTAACTCGAGGGATATGAATCTCCATTGACTCTTTGAAGAGTTGAGATTATTTTGAAAATTTAGGTCATATGGTTGGGATTATGGGTTATATTGAGTTAAATAAATCTAATCCAGCCTAATTAGTTGATTCATGTTGTATAAAGCTGGGTTAGAGTTATCCAAGTCAAATAAGGTCGGGTTGAAATTGGACTCATTATATTTGAAAAAATTTCAGTTATAATCTATTTTACAACAAAGACAAACAAAAAAGAAAAATAAACAAATAAACAAATAAACAAAAAGAACAAAATCAAGCAAGCTATGCTAGGGTTGACCTAGACCTAGACGACTCCTAACTGGACGATTGTCCAAGAGAGGGATATTGCAGTATCTGACCATGAGCTAATCTGCTAGGTAGGGGCAAAATTCAGTATAAGATATCTGTGCATACGCAACGGACTTTAATTACGCCAAACCATTGAATCTTCGAGGCCATAATCTCTTCATCCCCAATTTTTAGACACCGATTTAGCAAAAGTCCGATACTAACAACTTCCTCCCGAGGTCAATCTCTCGATGAGTTTGATATGTCCCTTGGGGCTAACATCTAGCAAGTTTTATTTAGGTTTGGGTTGTGCGAGTGGGAAGGTGATTTTTTGGCTAAGAGAGGGTAATGACTTCCCCACTTTATGTTGTATTGGGTTATGCCCTTAATTTTAATTCATGCAAGTATGCAATATAGACAAGAATAAACACTCAAAGCGAGTAAATCACTCATGTGTTTGTCCTAAGTTATATGCAATACAATATTGATTAGTCGCTAATGTTGCATATTTAGTATCATATTTCCATAATTATTATAGAATAAAACTTTGCATTGTCCTAATTAATTGTTTAATTTAATTGCAGGCCCATTCTTTAAGGAGATGAAGAGAAATGAGCCTAAAGCCCACCAAAATTCTGAATTAAATCAGAGTTAATTCGAGCTCAGAGAATCAGGGCAAAATCAAGAGGTTGAAAACTGGTTGAGAAGAATCCTCTCAGAATCGATCGGTTAAAGCCAAGAATCAAAGGCCATTTCGTCACACTCCCTGACTCAAACTGAAAATCCAACTACAGATAAAGTCAGAAGGCAAAACCAGGGAAACCCACCAACAGGGTGTGGCCACCTGGCCACACCCTGGCCGCAGAAACGCGACCAAAGCTGCATTTTCGCGGCTTGGTTGGGGAGTTAGGGGGAGCGTTTGCTCCCCCAATCTCCCCGGGATCCTGCACGTTGGGGTTTTGCCTATAAAAGGCCAATATTTGCACTGAAAATGGGACGACCATGCAGAGATAGGATTTAGACTAGTTTTCATTTCTTGTAGTTTAGGTCTTTCTTTTCTTTTTATGTAATTTATATGTAAGCTTAGGTTAGATGAAGATTCATGCAAGTAAGAGAGAGAGGCTTATGTTAAGAGTGACACCGATGTACCCTCCTCCTTTCTTCCATCATTTTAAGCAATAAAAGGTAATATATTTATGTTCTTCTTTACTTTCATTTTCTTTTTCTTCTTCCTACTTTACCTCTTTTGTTTTTGATGAGCTTGCAAGTGAATCCAGACGTATAAGTATACAAAAGCCTTTGTGAGTGCCAACGATACTTCATGAAGACGTTCTCCTCCTCAAGATCTGTATCACTTCATTCTTGCGCGGCTTGATGATATAATGCAAATTGGGACTAAGCTCGATCCTATGACTTATGCGTTGAATGCCTCCGAAGCAAGGTAGAACATGTAAGGTTTCAGGTAAGTCATTAACCAAACTAGGTGAGTATTTCTTTAACCTTCTCTCTTTCTTTTATTTCTTAGTTTAGATCGCCAACACGATTTCTTTCACCTCTTATTCCAAATCTTTCTTTTCCAACTCATTTGTACATAATCGCTTTCATCGTTTTTGATTCTCTCCACTTTCTCATTCTACCGTTTTCTTCTTAACTTTAACCTATAACTCTTTTTCATTTTCATAACTTTAAAACAAAGAAGAACTTTCGTTTGTTTTCATAAAGATTTCAATAAAGAACTTTGAACGCTTCCATCGCAAACCCTCCTTGTGGATCACGACCCGCATAGCCACTTGCCATAGCGGTAAGAATTGAGCACTTGCACATTTTTATTAAAAGTTCTAAAATTTCGTATTTTGTGTGCAGGTCAAGCTTCAATCAAAATTTTGGCGCCGTTGCCGGGGAGGGTAACATTTTTATTGAAATCTAATTTTTATTGAAAATTTTTTAGAACTAAAACGAATTTTCTTCCCTGTTACAGGTTATAGGGCAAGCAAAGCAGGAAATTAAGATTGCAGTAATATATAAGTGGTATTGGGCCTCTACTCTAGAAAGCAGAGACCAATTACCCTCTGCTTTGCCGCGTTTTCGCGGCCCAAGCCGTAGTTCCGCGGCAAAAAGGAGTTGACTACTAACGTTGTTTTTTGCAGGGCTGCTTACTTGCAAAATTCTAGTTTTCTGCAATTTGTTTTTTCTTATATGCCATCACCATAAGCCTGCTAATAAACCAACAGTAAAATACTCGTTGAAAAAGATAAAAAATTGATTAGACGTTTGCATTTTAGGCACGTGTCTTTTCAATTCTTTTATTTTACTGTTGAAGAGTGCTGGAGCAAGGTACGTTCACATTGCATGTAGAATAGGACTCACCTCTTGGTTGTTTTCAATACTTTGAGTGAATCTTATTTACATATTTTGTACACTTGCACAAACTTATCTTAAGGGCACTAACCCATAACAAGATAAGGTGGGGATTTAATCACCCTTCCATGGCCCAAAAATCAGATTCCAAGCACTCACTAACCCAAGCCTAACTAAAAATGAGTAGACGTTGGCCCTAGGGACATCTTGGACTCAATTAGGAGATTATCCTAAGGGGGAAAGGTGTTGGAATTTGACTCCTACCAAATCAGTGTCTAGGAAAGGGATTAAGGGCCGAAAGCCCGAAGATTGGTGGTTATTTAATTAAGGAACGTCTTTGACGGAAAACCTCCCACCAATCTTGCCCTGACCTGGCTGATTAGCTTGTGGTCAAAGTCTGCATTAGACCTCCCGTGGACAGTCTAATCAGTTAGGAGTCATCTAGGTCATAGGTCTACCCTAACTTAGGTTAGAATTTTTTTCTTTTTTGTTTGCTTATTTGTTTGTTTTTCTTTCTTTTTGTTTGTATTCTATTGTGTGATATGGCTTATAATAACAATTTTTTCAATTTTAATAGTAATCCATAGTACATACCGACTTCACTTTCGGATATTACCAACCCGGCATATCATAACTTTAACCAACCTAGTGTGCCGGATTGGTCTTATCCGAACCAATATAACCCATGTCCCTAATCTTATAACCATAATTTCCATGATAATTTCAACTCTTCACAGAGTTAATAGGGATTCACCTCCCCCGAGTCTAATTTTCAACCAACTTGTCCTCCTTCTCCACCTAGTCTACAATATTTTCAAGATTCATACTCAGTTCCACCAGTCCAAAATAGGAAACTATCAATTTTGGAAATGAGTATGCGTGAGTCCAAACAAAAATCCCAAATCTGATGGACTCACAATTTCACCACCAATTCCAAAACAACACTTCATCTTTTCAACAAGACGATGAACCCATCAACTATGAAAAGATGCTTGAAGCCATGACTCAGGCTCAAAACGCTCGTAAATCGTGACATAGATATGATGGTCCAATCTCTACGTTCTCACCGTTTGACCAGTTCTGATGTCACTAACCATTCTGTTAGAGCTAAAGAGTCATGTTGTTTTGGAAATCAAGGTTCCATTTCAGAACAATCATTTAAACTTGCCCAAACTCCAAATGATATTGATAGTTTGGCAAGTTATCCCTTGCCTGAAATCGAACTTGAAAATGAATATGATCATGAACCTCAACTTAGTGATTCAATTCTACTTCCTGATTCAATGATGACTCCGGTGTCTTCACCTGATTTCAATCTTTTCCCCGCGTCAACATTGGATCCTGTGTCAATTCATCATGAAATTGAATCACCCATTTTTGATGATCATATTGAACTTGACCAATTTTACACTTTTGAAAATCCTATTGACAAATTGGCAAGTTCTCATTTTTATGATATTGAACTCAATGAGAAATGTGACCTAGATTCTCAACTCTGTGATCCAGTTCAAATTCCTGAATCAATATTGACTCCTGTTTTGTTACCCGACTTGAGTAATATTTTAGAGTCAGTTTTGATTCCTACACCCATCATTCTTGAACTTGAATCACCAATATTAAGTCACATTCCATTGATAGAAAATACATGTGGACTTGAGTTGCAACTTCTTGACTTGGACACACTTCTTGAACCAATCTCGACTCCTGAACCTTTACTTGATTTAAGTCACCTTCCTGAGTCGGTATTAGTTCCTGTACTTCCTGAGTCCAAGTCAATCATTCTATCTTTTCACACCCCATTTTGGGACGAGGTGGTTGACAAATTTGACTCCGAAATTAATTATGGAATTTGAAAATTAGATGGGGTCAAATATTTAATAAAAATCCTTTATGGATTCATCATTTTAATGGGTTATATTAGAGAAATTTCTGGTGGGTTCCTCCGAACTCCATAAAAAGTTGATTGGGCCGCATTTCGTGGACCAATCAGACCACCACCGGAACCACCACCTTAAGGTAACATTTTCCTTCCCTTTCGTCTTTTTCATGCATCTATACATTAATTCATACATTGAGGACAATGCATAAGATAGGTGTGGGGGAAGGTTCTAACATAACTTAGTTTTTTCTTTTTATTAAAAAAAACAAAAAAATTAAACATTTTCTTTACTTTTAAAAACTTTTTGAAAAATAGAAACAATATTTTGACATATTTTTTGTAAGAAATTAAGTTAATTTTAAGGAATAGGAAAATCCAAATTAGGATTTCTTATACTTGATCAAAATAAGATTATTTGTTTGATTTTTAGGGTTAGGAAGAAAATTGTCAAAGTAATTTAGTCTTGATCTTTACCTTGATGAAATATGCACACTTCATACACTTACACACTTAGGGTTCAAAAATAAAGATTCTTATGCCTTATATATAAAAAAAAGAAAAAAAGAAAAAAAATATGAACGAATCTAATTATTGATTAGCTAGGTACTTTGGCCTAAACAAGCCTTAGTATTTATGCGAAAGATGATTAGATAAGTTTGAGGAAAAAAATCTTCTGATTAAGCTGAGTATTTGTGCCTAATAAAGCATAAGTATTCACGCCTAAAAGGGATCCATATAATAAAATTCTTAGTTTTGTGGCCTTATTTGCTCGAGTCCTTAAGTCCTTGGGGTGTTTTCTCACCCGGTGCCCTAAGACCGTTTGGTTTGGGAGTCATCGATTAAAGGCTCGTTACATGGGCAGATTAGAAAGCCTAATAGAACTAAGGAATAATACCACCAAAAAAGAAAAAAAACATATATATATATATATTATATATATATATATATATATATATATATATATATATATATATAAATAAGGCATAAGAGTTAGAGTTAATGAACCCTTCGTCAAAATTTTCACAATCACAAGGTGCATATGACTTAGAGTAAAGTAATAGACTAGATGAGAAGTACAATTTGACTCCTTACTTTGATTGATAATAAATTTTTGAATAGAGACTAAGTTTAGGAATAAAAAATTCAGTTTTCCTATAACTTATAGATTGCTTAAATCTTACAATTATATTTCAAATATTTTTCTCTTTCAAAATGCTTTTCGAAAATATTAACTCTTTATTTCTCTTTCTTTATGGATTTTGTAGGTGCAATCCGCTGAAAACCCTCACGAGATAAAACTCGTCCTCTAGGGGAAACCTAGAGGTTTAACGGCTTGTTGCACATGCTCAGTGCAATCGCGTGACCTGCGAAAGTGGTCTAATAATCCTTAGTATAGTTTAGTTATTTTGCTCGAGGACGAGCAAAAGATAGGTATGGGGATGTGATTGGTCGCTAATGTTGCATATTTAGTATCATATTTCTATAATTATTATAGAATAAAGCTTTGCATTGTCCTAATTAATTGTTTAATTTATTTGCAGGCCCATTCTTTAAGGAGATGAAGAGAAATGAGCCCAAAGCCCACCAAAATTCTGAATTAAATCAGAGTTAATTCGAGCTCAGAGAATCAGGGCAAAATCAAGAGGTTGAAAACTGGTTGAGAAGAATCCTCTCAGAATCGATCGGTTAAAGCCAAGAATCAAAGGCCATTTCGTCACACTCCCTGACTCAAACTGAAAATCTAAATACAGATAAAGTCAGAAGGTAAAACCAGGGAAACCCACCAACAGGGTGTGGCCACCTGGCCATACCCTGGCCGCGGAAACGCGGCCAAAGCCGTGTTTCCGCGGCTTGGTTGGGGAGTTAGGGGGAGCGTTTGCTCCCCCGATCTCCCTGGGATCCTGCACGTTGGGGTTTTGCCTATAAAAAGCCAGTATTTGCACTGAAAATGGGACGACCATGAAGAGATAGGATTTAGACTAGTTTTCATTTCTTGTAGTTTAGGTCTTTCTTTTCTTTTTATGTAATTTGTATGTAAGCTTAGGTTAGATGAAGATTCATGTAAGTAAGAGAGAGAGGCTTATGTTGAGAGTGACACCGATGTACCCTCCTCCTTTCTTCCATTGTTTCAAGCAATAAAAGGTAATATGTTTATGTTCTTCTTTACTTTCATTTTCTTTTTCTTCTTCCTACTTTACCTCTTTTGTTTTTGATGAGCTTGCAAGTGAATCCACAAAAGCCTTTGTGAGTGCCAACGATACTTCATGAAGACGTTCTCCTCCTCAAGATCCGTATCACTTCATTCTTGCGCGGCTTGATGATATAATGCAAACGGGGACTGAGCTCGATCCTATGACTTATGCGTTGAATGCCTCCGAAGCAAGGTAGAACATGCAAGGTTTTCAGGTAAGTCATCAACCAAACTAGGTGAGTATTTCTTTAACCTTCTCTCTTTTCTTTTATTTCTTAGTTTAGATCGCCAACACGATTTCTTTCACCTCTTATTCCAAGTCTTTCTTTTCCAACTCATTTGTACATAATCGCTTTCATCGTTTTCTGATTCTCTCCACTTTCTCATTCTACCGTTTTCTTCTTACTTTAACCTATAACTCTTTTTCATTTTCATAACTTTAAAATAAAGAAGAACTTTCGTTTGTTTTCATAAAGATTTCAATAAAGAACTTTGAACGCTTCCATCGCAAACCCTCCTTGTGGATCACGACCCGCATAACCACTTGCTATAGCGGTAAGAATTGAGCACTTGCACATTTTTATTAAAAGTTCTAAAATTTCGTATTTTGTGTGCAGGTCAAGCTTCAATCAAAATTTTGGCGCCGTTGCCGGGGAGGGTAACGTTTTTATTGAAAATCTTGTAGTTTAGGTCTTTCTATTAACTACTAATTACTCCACTAGCCATACTAACCTCCAGAGTGATAGTTACCTCACAATGGATCCCTGATCATCACTAGACTTGTCTCCAAGAGCTTTTCAAAGCATGGTCCATAAAATTATTCTCCAGATCAAAAATAGACTATCAAGGCGCAAGCTACTATTAATTCATTCAAATCGGTTAGAGGCAAGAATGAAATAACGTGAACATTATAAGTTAGCTTGTTAGAAGTTAGGACTTAGAACCCATGAGCATGAGCCATCAATGGCTCTTGCAAGAGTAAGGTCTTGTAGAGGCTATTAGATTCATGTGGATTATCAATTAAGTGTTAAATGGTTAGTGGTTAGTCACAACGAGAGAAAACTAGTTAAGAATTATGTAAAAAGTTAGAGAATAAATAATAGAAAGAAAGGAGGAAGCTTTCATAGATTTGTCACCTATCTATTACAAGCACTCTCTCTTTCTCTCCAGAATCTAACTCTAATCTAATACAAAATCTAAAAGAGAAAGAAAAATACAAAGAAAAAGAAGAAGAAAATCCTAATCTACACTATGGAGAAGAAAATCCCATTCTAAACTATGGAGAAGAAACCCTAGCTAGTGGTCTCCTCCCTCGAATTATGGCTCTTACATGTAGTATTATAGGCAAACAAAGCTAGGGTTTCATCAGGCGCTGACACGGGTCGAAGATCAGGGCCAATGGCCCTGATCTGGCTGCGCAAACGCAGCTAGAGCTATGTTTGTGCGGCTTGATCAGGCCTTGATCAGGGCCGTTGTCCCTGATCTTTTGACCACTTCTGCGTCCAGCTGCGAGAAGCTTCTGTATATATTCTGTTTTGCATATTTTAGATCTGTATTCTCCAGATACAGCTTCAATTCAGGATCCAATGTGTTCTTCTAAAAGCTATTTGCCTTGGACTTCAAAAAATCTAGATTAATTACCCAAAATAGATTTAATTAAGCTTTTATTTCAACTTTGCCCCTATACCTTTATATCTGTAGAAGAGACCAAAACACGAGTTATTTAGTAGTATTTTATTTGAAAATCGAGCAGGAAAATGCGATATGAAATGCAGAATTGATGACTAATCAGCAACGTCGCCAAAAATTGATTATGAAAAATCAAGACTTCTGAAAGATGTTATCTGAAAGCAGAGTGTTTCTCTGGCTTCTCACAATTTAATCTATAAAACAAGTGGCTAAGCGGGTCATGTTCCACAAGGAGGAATGCGATGAAAGCGTTTCAGTATAGTTCTTAAAGCAATCTCTCCTGTGCTTAAGAAATCAAAATAGAAAAGAAAAGAGAAAGAAAAGTGGTTTGTTTTTGTTTTTATTTTGAAAGTTTGAGACAAAGGAAAAAAGAAAAGAAAAACATAAAAGATAAAAAAAAGGAAATTAGGGTTTTGAATACGAGTTTCTAAAAAGAAAGAAAACTTAAAAACGAGTTTCTAAAAAGAAATAAAACTTAAAAAGAAAGAGACTTGGTTTGTTTCTTAAAAATAATAAAAGCTCAAAGCTCACTAATCATCTATCACCACTGACAAACTAACCTTTGATAGATATTTGCCTCATTTTGAATCTTAGGCAAGAATTTTACCTTGAAGTTCGCACGAGCATTAAGCGAGACATATAAGATGGAAAGAAAATCTCCTATTTGAATCAACACTTAGTTAAAATTGAACATTAAACTATCAAGATGTAGCAAGCATAGAATAAGAAAAATTATTGACTTAGTGTAAGTTAGAACCCATCCTCATGTGCCTTTAAGAACACTCGCATAATCGCAAGGCTTGGGTTGGAGATTCAATTGGGTTCTCAATCAAAGAGTTAGAAGTTGTGATGTTTAGAGATTTCGAGCGATGAAGAAAGTTAGTTATTCATAATTAAAGCGAAGCAAAGAAAAGAAGAAGTAAAAGAGTGCATAATTAAACTAAAGTAATTGACACAAAAGAGAATAAGGAGAAGAATTAAAACCTTGTATTGAACTGTCACTTTCAATTACAATCTCTTTTTCTTTCTCACAGAATCACTATTGATCTAAACCTAGGAAATTAAAACAGAAAATTTGGAAGAAAAATTACTAAAGAAAAATCCTAGGTTTTGATCTTTGGATATATCTCTGGATATCTATTTTTTCTCTACCTCTGTCGGGGTATTTATAGGAGAATGCTCAGGGATCTAAAAATCGAGGCCTCAGAAGGAAGCGTCGATCAAACGGCCACCATCTTGTCGCGTTTTCGTGGCAATTATGGTGAAAACGCGGCAAAAGAGTCAACTATGACTCAGTATTTTCTGCTATAATTTCACCTCGTCCAGTCATCATAAGGTATATTCTCAAAATTCTGATTTGAACTATGGATATTTTGAGAATATTCGTGTCTTCTTTGGACTTGAAAATAATTGCTTTAAACTCCGAATTTAATTGGGCTCTTTGGGCTTTTTGGGCTTTTCTTCTCTTTTAACATTAAATAATAAATCTGCACATTAATAAAAAAAGAAGAGGTCAAATAGCAGAGTTTTATTTAAAATAAATGTGAAAATGTAAAGTATAATATGCAAAATTAATGAATAATTAGTAGCATTGGGGCGCCATAGGGTGGCAGTTTTTTTGTCCGGATTTGATGAACCCTGTTGCAAAATTATAATAATTTTAGGTCCACTTTTTATATACCTAATTTTGCCCTAATTTCAAAAAAATAAGTCATTAATTCTCTCCTCTGTCTTCTTCGTCTTCCTCCTCTGCCTCCTTCTTCCTCTGTTGTCGTAGGCTGGTGCGTCACCGTCGTCGGCCTGTCACCCCTCGTCTACCGCGAGTCTCCTACCTCCCAGAAGCTCTCCGGCGCTCTCCTTAATGCCCTCGTCTTCGCTATCCTCTTCGCTGTCGTCATCTTCCTCCTCTTCCTCCTCTACTAGTACAACTGCACCGCCCTCCTCAAGAACTACACCTACCTCTCTGCCTTCTTAGTCCTCTCCTCCATGGTCGTTTCATCCTCCTCTCCCTCCTCAAGGCCCTCTTCCTCCCTCTCGACACTGTCTCCTCCCTCCTGCTTTACTTCTTCCCCATCGGCATCACCTCTGTCTTTGCCACCTCCTTCCCTATTCTTCTCAAGCAAGCCTACATGCTTGCCCTCGCTATCATCCTCGCTGCCTGGTTCACCAAGTTCCTCGAGTGGACCACCTGGACCCTCCTCTTCGCCTTCACCATCTACAACCTCCTTGCTGTCCTCTATCCCGGAGGCCCCCTCAGGATGTTGGTCAAGATGGCCTCTGCTGATGATGACAACCTTCCCGCCCTCATATACAAGGTCAGACCCACCACCACAATTAACAATTCTTCCTCTCCTATGAGGCCCGACCCACCACCACTACTAACAACCGTCTTCATCAGCCCTGGACCCGTCGCGGCCCGCAGCTCGACCTGCTCCGCTGCCACGGAGGCAGGACAGAGGTGGTGATGCCCCAACCTCACCTCTTTTGTGGCAGGTGAAAGATGAAAAAGAAGGAGACATAAGAGAGAGTTAAGGACTTTTTTTCAAAATTAGCACAAAATTAGATTCGGGTTCGCCAAATCCGGACCAAAAACTACCACCCCACGATGGCCCTATGCAACGCAGGTCAGGCAACAGCCCAATGCCTAAATGGTGCCGACGTAACCTGTCAGAGATCGATTTTTATAATTAAATTTTTTTTAGATGTCTTTTTAAATTAAATTTAGAAATAGGTTTTTTTTAAAAATTGCCCTATAAATATGTAGTGGTCACTTTCTGACCCGCTCGAGATCGTGACATGTGTCAATCCAGCCTCGTGCGGATGTGTGACGCGTGGCTACTTCTAGAATAGTTAGCTCACATCCATCGCTCAGTTCGAATTGCAAACAGGTCAGGTGATTAACAGGAGAATCAGGTCTGATTACTGAGGACTCTATTCCTAAGCCAAATCATAATTCAATTGAAGTAATAACCTTTCGGGAGTAGTTCATCCTTACTACAACAGAGCGTGAACCACAAAATAGAGATTGACTCTCTCCTATATTGATTCAAACTAAAGCGTTCGGCTTAACCCTTAGCAAGATAAGAGATTTAGTTATTCAAACTGAGCAGTACTCGCTAGCCTTATATATTTGACATAACTTATATAAATAGAGGATCCCCTCCAATGGGAAAGGGCAAGTTCTCCCGAATCCAAATAATGCTTTTGTAATCGCCATTAACAATGTGGAATCTCTCTATCTCTTTATGGTTTTTTTTTCTTTTCAGGGTTTTCACGTATTTTCATTGTGTTTGCGATTGATTTCATTGTGATTTGGCTATATTCACTTTTCTATTTTGGTGCGTAGATTATTTCCTTAAAAATACCCACTGCATTTGGTGCTTTCATTGAGAGTTGAACTCAAGACTTTTGAGAACTCTTCCTACCTAATACCCTAACCCTTCTATGAAGACATCTGCATATAGAGATCATGGCATATAGGAGCACCTCCCAATACGACATTAGCGCCTCTAATGAATTTGACCCAACGACACTCTCACAAGGACACCTTGTCAGGTGGGATCTATCTGCGACGACGGTTGGATGAGCACAGGGCGAAGCCTACCGTGAACGAGAACTTGTCACCATCCACAGTGACACGGTGGAGCGAGAGATCAAGGCAGTAATACGGCTCAATCATCAATTTCTCAAACAAATAAAAGATCTGCAAGAAGCCTAGCAGTAGGTCGTCGAGTTAGGCACTAGGGAAGTCCTAACGGGCTCCTCCTCTGAGGTCCATTAACATCCCGTAATCCCAACCGACCAGCGTACCAAGCTCAACAAGATGTGATCCAAAGTGGTTGTCCCACTATGACCATGAGAACCTTTAGCACGACAGGTCGAGGAAGCGAGCAAGGGGACACTGAGCCCTAGCTCCCAAGGAGGATGCTCCCCAGTGATGGCGAAGGCTGAAGGCTCTATCACCTTCACCCCCCTGAACCTCCCAATCGACCATATCTTCCACATCATCAAGTATCAGCCCTGGTTGAAACTCCTTAAGACTGCTAGACACAACCATGACTCTCTTAAAGCAGGAAGCTACTCTTTTCATGGCAGTCGGGGACACGCCAAGGAGTTTTGCTGGGCATTCCAATGACACCTTGAGAACCTAGTTCAGCGAGATATTTGGATGAGTTCATCCTCAGCCCAGAGGAAGATCCTGAAGTCTGAGAGACTCCTGCCGAAACAATTCATTGAGAGTCGAACTTAAGACTTTTGACATCTCTCGCTACCCACTACCCTAACCCTTCTATGAGACATCTGCATACAATGATCATAGCACACAGGAGCACCTCCCGACACGATATCAACGCCTCTGATGAATTTGACCCAATGGCACTCTCATGAGGATGGCTTGTCTAAGTGATGATCGATTTGCGACAACGGTTGGATGAGTACAGGGCGAAGGCTGACCGTGAACGAGAACTTGTAGCCATCCACCGCGATATGGTGGAGCACGAGCGTGAGGCAATAACACAGGTTAATTACCAGCTGATCACACAAATAAAAATTCTGTGAGAAGCCAGCAACGGGTCCTGACGGGCTTCTCCTCTGAGGCCCATCAACACCCCGCAATCCCAACCGACCTGCACGCCACGCTGAACAAGATGTATTCCAAAGTGGCTATCCCACATGATGACGATGAGAACCTTCAGCACGACAGCTCGAGGAAGCATGCAAGGGGGCACCAAGCCCTAGCTCCCAAGGAGGACGCTCCCCAACAATAGAGAAGGTTGAAGGCTTCGTCACCTTCACCCCCTGAACCTCTCAATCAACCAGATCTTCCACGTCGTCAAGCATCAGCCCTGGTTGAAACTCCCTAAGACTGCTAAGACACGACCCTGACTCTCTTGAAGCAGGAAACTGCTCTTTTCATGGCAGTCGGGGACACCCCATGGAGCATTGCTGAGTGCTCCAATGACACCTCGAGGACCTAGTTTAGCAAGGATATTTGGATTAGTTAATCCTCATCCCAGAGGAAGATCCAAAAGTCAAAGAGACTCCTGTTGAAACAGTTGATTGAGACGCCTATTCCTTGATACTAACCGGGATGGGAACCACACCATAGGGCAATGTACTTCTCATCCAAAGTAATACCACGTGTAAAACTGCGTGACATCCAATAAAATTATGCAAACTCTTTTATTTTCCATGTCTTTCACAGATATAACGAAAGTCAACAGCCTATATCCCTGACGGTTATGAGAGAAAGACAAACTGGTTGAGGCAAAACCTGCACACAAGATACGAAATTTTAGAACTTTTAATAAAAATGTGCAAGTGCTCAATTCTTACCGCTGTAGCAAGTGGCTATGCGGGTCGTGATCCACAAGGAGGGTTTTGCGATAGAAGCGTTTACGTTCTTTATTAAAATCTTTATGAAAACAAAATGAAAGTTCTTCTTTTTTTTTTTTAGTTATGAAAATTGAAAAAGAATTATGTTAAAATTAGAAGAAAATGAGAGATGAAGAAGGTGGAAAAAATCAGAAAACGGCGAAAGCGACTATATACAAATGATTATTTACAAGGAAGTGAAAAGGGATGATTTGGAAGAGGTAATGTTGGTGATTTAATTTACAGGAATGAAAGAAAAGAAATAAAAACAATTACTCACCTTCTTTTCACTAAAACCTTACCTTGAATCTTTAACTACGATGTTACCTTGAAGTGGAGGCAATCAGCGCATAGCCCATAAGATGTGAGTATTGGTCTCTTCCACATTACATCATCAAGACAACTTCAAGAATGAAATGATACAGAGAGAGACTCCATTCCATCGTCATGAGCTATCGGTGGCACTCGCAAAGGCAAGGCTCTTTTGATGCTTTTAGAGTCACTTGGAAGACAATTGTACCAAAAAGAAAAGTAAAGTAAAAAAGAAGAAGAAGAAGAAGAAGAAGAAGACTAAAAGAAAGTACATACAAAGAAAGAACATCGATTCGATTTCATAACAATCAAAGAAAAGAAATAAATCTTACACCGGTGTCACTCCAGCTCAAGCTTCATTCTTGTTCTTCGATGAAAGTCTGATCTCCTCTTATTTACATAAATGAAAACTAAAATTACATGAAAAAGAAAACAAAAACCTAAACTAAGAAATGGAAAAAGAGTCTAAATCCTATCTCTGCATGGTCATCCATTTTCAGCGAAAAGACTGACTTTTTATAGGCAAAACCCACACCTTTAGGATCCCGGGGAGATCGGGGGAGCAAACGCTCCCCCTAACTCCCAAACCTTGCCGCGAAAACGCGGCTTTTGCCGCGTTTTCGCGGCCAAGGTGAGGCCAGATGGCCACACCCTATTGGTGGGTCGTTCTGGTGTTTCCTTCTGACTTTATCCTTTGTTGGATTTTCAGTTTGAGTCCCGGAGTGTGACGAAATGGCCTTGGATTCTTGGCTTTAACCGATCGATTCTGAGAGGATTCTTCTCAACCGGTTTTCAACCTCTTAATTTTGCCCTGATTTACTGAGTGCGAATTAACTCTGATTTAATTCAGAATTTTGGTGGGCTTTGGGCTCATTTCTCTTCATCTCCTTAAAGAATGGGCCTGCAAATAAATTAAGCAATTAATTAAGACAATGCAAAGTTTTATTCCAGAATAAGTATGAAAATATGATATTAAATATGCAACATTAGCGACCAATCACACCCCATACCTATCTTTTGCTCGTCCTCGAGCAAAACAACTAAACTATACTAAGGATTATTAGACCACTTTCGCAGGTCACGCGATTGCACTGAGCAGTGCAACAAGCCGTTAAACCTCTAAGTTTTCCCTAGAGGACGAGTTTTGTCTCGTGAGGGTTTTCAGCGGATTACATCCACAAAATCCATAAAGAAAGGGAAATAAAGAGTTAATATTTTAGAAAAGCATTTTGAAAGAGAAAAATATTTGAAATATAATTGCAAGATTTAAGCAATCTATAAGTTATAGGAAAACTGAATTTTTCATTCCTACACTTAGTCTCTATTCAAAAATTTGTTATCAATCAAAGTAAGGAGTCAAATTGTACTTCTCATCTAGTCTATTACTTTACCCTAAGTCATATGCACCTTGTGACTGTGAAAATTTTGACTAAGGGTTCATTAACTCTAACTCTTAAGCCTTATTTATTTATATATATACTTTTTTTTTGTATTATTCCTTAGTTCTATTAGGCTTTCTAATCTGCCCATGTAACGAGCCTTTAATCGATGACTCCCAAACCAAACGGTCTTAGGGCACTGAGTGAGAAAACACCCCTAGGACTTAAGGACTCAAGCAAACAAGGCCACAAAACTAAGAATTTTATTATATGAGCCTCTTTTAGGCGTGAATACTTATGCTTTATTAGGCACAAATACCCAGCTTAATCAGAGGATTTTTATATATATTTTCCTTTTCAAACTTATCTAATCATCTTTCGCATAAATACTAAGGCTTACTTAGGCCAAAGCACCTAGCTAATCAATAATTAGACTTGTTTTTTTTCTTTTATTTTATAAGGCATAAGAATCTTTGTTTTTGAACCCTAAGTGTGTAAGTGTATAAAGTGTGCATATTTCATCAAGGTAAAGATCAAGACTAAATTACTTTGACAAATTATCTTCCTAACCCTAAAAATCAAACAAATAATCTTATTTTGACTAAGTATAGGAAATCCTAATTTAGATTTTCCTATTCCTTAAAATTAACTTAATTTCTTACAAAAAATATGTCAAAGTATTGTTTCCATTTTCAAAAAGTTTTAAAAGTAAAGAAAATGTTAAATTTTTTTTTTAACAAAAAGAAAAGTTATGTTAGACCCTCCCCCACACCTATCTCATGCATTGTCCTCAATGTATGAATTAATGCATAAATGCATGAAAAATAAGAAAGGGAAGGAGAATGTTACCTTAAGGTGGTGGTTCTGGTGGTGGTCTAATTGGTCCACGAAATGCGGCCCAATCAACTTTTCTTTGGGTTCGGAGGAACCCGCCAGAAATTTCACTAATATAACCCATCAAAATTGTGTATCCATGAAGGATTTTTATTAAGTATTTGACCCCATCTAATTTCCATATTCCATAATTAATTTCGGAGTCAAATTTGTCAACCACCTCGTCCCAGAATGGAGTGTGAAAAGAAAGATTGATTGACTTGGACTCAGGAAGTACATGAACTAATACAGACTCAGGAAGGTGGCTTAAATCAAGTAAAGGTTCAGGAGTCGAGATTGGTTCAAGAAGCGAGTCCAAGTCAAGAAGTTGAAACTCAAGTCCACATTTATTTCCCATCAATGGAATGTAACTTAATATTGGTGATTCAAGTTCAGGAATGATAGGTGTGGAAATCAAAACTGACTCTAAAATATTACTCAAGTTCGATAACGAAACAGGAGTCAATATTGATTCGGGAATTTGAACTGGATCACAGATTTGAGAATCTATGTCACATTTCTCATTGAGTTCAATTTCATAAAAATGAGAACTTGCCAATTTGTCAATTAGACTTTCAAAATTATAAAATTGGTCAAGTTCAACATGATGATCATAAAAGATAGGCGATTCAATTTCATTATGAATTGGCACAGGATCCAATGTTGACTCGGGCAAAAGATTGAAATCAGGTGAAGACACCGGAGTCATAATCGAATCAGGAAGTAGAATTGAATCACTAAATTGAGGTTCATGATCATATTCATTCTCAAGTTCTATTTCAGAAAAGGATTAACTTGCCAAACTGTCAATATCTTTTTCAAAATTTGGAGTTTGGGCAAGTTCAAATGGTTGTTCTGAAATAGAATCTTGATTTCCAAAACAACATGACTCTTCGGCTCTAACAGAATGGTAAGTGACATCAGAACGGTGGGAACGTAGAGATTTGACCATCATATCTATGTCACAATTATGAGTGTTTTGAGCATGAGTCATGGCTTCAAGCATCTTTTCATAGTTGATGGATTCATTGTTTTGATGAAAAGATGAAGTGTTGTCTTGAAAGTGGTAGTGAAATTGTGAGTCCATCAGATTTTGTGATTGTTGTTTGGACTCAGGCATACTCCTTTCCAAAATTGATGGTTTTCTATTTTGGACTGGTGGAACTGAATATGACTCTTGGGGATATTGTGGACTAGGTGGATAAGGGGGACAAGTTGGTTAAAAATTATGCTCGGGGGAGGTGAATCCCCACTGACTCTGTGAAGAGTTAAAATCATTATGGAAATTATGGTTATAAGATTGGGGACATGGGTTATATTTATTCGGATAAGACCAATCCGGCACATTAGGTTGGTTAAAGTTATGATATGCCGGGTTGGTAATATCCGAAAAAGAATTTGATGTGTAATATGGATTATTATTGAAGTTGAAAAATTATTATTATAAGCCATATCACATAATGGAATACAAACAAAAAGAAAGAAAAAACAAGAAAAGAAGCAAACAAATAAAGGAAAAAATTCTAACTAGGTTAGGGTAGACCTATGACCTAGACGACTCCTAACTGATTAGACTGTCCACGGGGGAGGTTTAATGCAGACTTTGACCACAAGCTAATCAGCCAGGTCGGGGCAAGGTTGGTGGGAGGTTTTCCGTCAAAGACGTTCCTTAATTAAATAACCACCAACCTTCGGGCTTTCGGCCCTCAATCCCTTTCCTAGACACTGATTTGGCAGGAGTCAAATTCCAACACCTTTCCCCCTTAGGATAATCTCCTAATTGAGTCTGAGATGTCCCTAGGACCAACGTCTACTCATTTTTAGTTAGGCTTGGGTTAGTGAGTGCTTGGAATCTGATTTTTGGGCTAAGGAAGGGTGATTAAATCCCCACCTTATCTTGTTAATGGGTGGTGCCCTTAAAATCAATTTTGTGCAAGTGTACAAGATATGTAAATAAGATTCACTCAAAGCGATAAAAAATCAACCAAGAGATAAGTCCTATTCTTCATGCAATGCGTACGTACCTTGCTCCAGCACTCTTCAACAGTAAAAATAAATGAATTGAAAAGACACGTGCCTAAAATGCAAGCGTCTAATCAATTTTTTTTAGCTTTGCAACAAACGTTTTACTGTTGATTATTAGCAGGCTTATGTGATGGCATATAAGAAAAAGTAAAGTTGCAGAAAACTAGAATTTGCAAAGCAAGCAGCCCTGCAAAAAGACAGTTAGTAGTCCACTCCTGTTTTCCACGTTTTCGCGACGTTGGCCGCGGATCCGCGGCAAAGCAGAGGGCACTTGGTCTCTGCTTTCTAGAGCAGAGGCCAAGGCCACTTATATGTTACTGCAACTATAATTTTCTGCTTTGCTTGCCCTTTAACCTGCAACAGAGAAGAAAGTTCGTTTTAGTTCTAAAAATTTCAAGAAAAATCAGATTTCAATAAAAACAACGTTACCCTCCCCGGCAACGGCGCCAAAATTTGGTTGAGGCAAAACCTGCACACAAGATATGAAATTTCAGAACTTTTAATAAAAATGTGCAAGTGCTCAATTCTTACCGCTATAGCAAGTGGCTATGCGGGTCGTGATCCACAAGGAGGGTTTTGCGATAGAAGCGTTTACGTTCTTTATTGAAATCTTTATGAAAACAAAACGAAAGTTCATCTTTGTTTTTTTTTTAGTTATGAAAATTGAAAAAGAATTATGTTAAAGTTAGAAGAAAATGAGAGATGAAGAAGGTGGAAAAAATCAGAAAACGGCGAAAGCGACTATATACAAATGATTATTTACAAGGAAGTGAAAAGGAATGATTTGGAAGAGGTAATGTTGGTGATTTAATTTACAGGAATGAAAGAAAAGAAATAAAAACAATTACTCACCTTCTTTTCACCAAAAGCTTACCTTGAATCTTTAGCTACGATGTTACCTTGAAGTGGAGGCAATCAGCGCAAAGCCCATAAGATGTGAGTATTGGTCTCTTCCACATTACATCATCAAGACAACTTCAAGAATGAAATGATACAGAGAGACTCCATTCCATCGTCATAAGCTATCGGTGGCACTCGCAAAGGCAAGGCTCTTTCGATGCTTTTAGACTCACTTGGAAGACAATTGTACCAAAAAGAAAAGTGAAGTAAAAAAGAAGAAGAAGAAGAAGAAGAAGACTAAAAGAAAGTACATACAAAGAAAGAACATCGATTCGATTTTAAACAATCAAAGAAAAGAAATAAATCTTACACCGGTGTCACTCCAGCTCGAGCTTCATTCTTGTTCTTCGATGAAACTCTGATCTCCTCTTATTTACATAAATGAAAACTAAAATTACATGAAAAAGAAAAACAAAAACCTAAACTAAGAAATGGAAAAAGAGTCTAAATCCTATCTCTGCATGGTCGTCCATTTTCAGCGAAAAGACTGGCTTTTTATAGGCAAAACCCACACCTTTAGGATCCCGGGGAGATCGGGGGAGCAAACGCTCCCCTAACTCCCCAACCTTGCCGCGGAAACGCGACTTTTGCCGCGTTTCCGCGGCAAGGGTGTGGCCAGATGGCCACACCCTGTGGTGGGTCGTTCTGGTGTTTCCTTCTGACTTTATCCTTTGTTGGATTTTCAGTTTGAGTCCCAGAGTGTGACGAAATGGCCTTGGATTCTTGGCTTTAACCTATCAATTCTGAGAGGATTCTTCTCAACCGGTTTTCAACCTCTTGATTTTGCCCTGATTTACTGAGTGCGATTAACTCTGATTTAATTCAGAATTTTGGTGGGCTTTAGGCTCATTTCTCTTCATCTCCTTAAAGAATGGGCCTGCAAATAAATTAAGCAAATAATTAAGACAATACAAAGTTTTATTCCAGAATAAGTATGGAAATATGATATTAAATATGCAACATTAGCGACTAATCACAAACCCCATGGCTATTCCCAAGGGAGCCCCCTGAAAGACGAAGGGTCATCCACTAGGGCTGCCTGAAGTCAGCCTGGACAAGTTTTCACCTTGCTAGCTACTCGAGTGAGTCAACATCCTATATCCAGTGTTACCCCGATGGCTATGAGGGAAAGACAGCCCCTGTGGCTATCTCTTGGGGAGCCCCCTGAAAGAAAGAGGCTCGCGTACTAGGGCTACTCAGAGTCGGCCTAGACAGGTTTCACTTTGACGACTACTCAAGTAAGTCAACAGCCTATATCGGGTCGTATCCTGATGGCTATGAGGGAAAGACAGCCCCGTGGCTACTCCTTAGGGATCCCCTGAAAGACAGAGGCCAACCCACTAGGGCTGCTCAGAGTCGGCCCAGATAAGTTTTCACCTTGACGGCCACTCGAGTGAGTCAACAGCCTATATCAGGTCTTATCCTGATGGCTATAAGGGAAAGACAGCCCCCGCGACTATCTCGGGGAGCCCCCTAAAAGACGGAAGCTCGCCCACTAAGGCTGTTCAGAGTTGGTCTAGACAAGTTTTCACCTTATGACCACTCGAGTGAGTCAATAGCCTATATCGGGTCTTATCCTGATGGCTATTAGGAAAAGACAGCCCCTGCGACTGTCCCTTAGAGAGCCCCTTGAAAGACGGAGGCTCGCCCACTAGGACTGCTCGGAGTTAGCCGAGATAGGTTTTCACATTAATGGCCACTCAAGTGAATCAATAGCCTATATCAGCTCCTGCCCTGATGGCTATGAGAGAAAGACAGCCCCGCAGCTATCCCTCGGGGAGCCCCCTGGGCTGCTCAAAGTCGGCCTAGACAGGTTTTCACCTTAACGGATGAGTCAACAGCCTATATTGGGTGCTACCCTGACGGCTAAAAGGGAAAGATAGCCCCCGCGGCTATCCCTCGGAGCCCCTGAAAGATGAAGGCTCGCCCACTAGGGCTGCTCGGAGTCAGCCTAGACAGGTTTTCACCTTGACGGTCACTCGAGTGAGTCAATAGCCTGTATGAGGTCCTACCCTGACGGCTATGAGAAAAAGATAGCCCCCGCAAGTATCCCTCGGGGAGCCCCCTGAAAGTCGGAGGCTCATCCACTAGGGCTGTTTGGAGTCAGCCTAGACAAGTTTTCACCTTGACGGCTACTCGAGTGAGTCAATAGCCTATATCGGGTCCTATCCTGACGACTATAAGGGAAAGGATTGCCCCGCTGCTATCCCTCGGGGAGCCCCTTGAAAGATGGAAGCTCACCCACTATAGCTGGTCGGAATCAGCCTAAATAAGTTTTTGTTGGTCCAGTGGCCCTTCACCTTAGTTTTGATGATGCCTAACTTATGAAGTTGAATTTGCTAATAATCTTGTGTTTATATAGTTTTAGTTATTGATCAAGATCTTAGTTGGTGTTTACCTTCAACAAAAGATTTAAAGTCAAGTTTTGAAGCTAACATGTGTGGATTCAAGAGCTCGAGCGTCAAGATCGCATCTAGCACTCGGATGGAGTCAAGCTCTATGGATCGGGTTTGGACCGAGTCATCTTGAAGATGAAGATCGACAAGAAGACTTGCATCTAGGTTTGTTTAGCTTTTGTTTAGATCTTGTGTAAGGATAGAATAGTCTTAATATGCTCAAGTTCACACACACAAGTTCAATAGTTTTAGTTTTAGTTTAACCGGTTTCGGATTTTCAAGAATACATATATGGTTTACATGAACAGATAGAATCAAACAAGTTTACATGGTTTTATGTATGTTGGATTTCATCCATATGCATTATTGTTTCATATTGTAGAAAAACTTATTTTAATGATTTTAGTTCATGGTTTAAAGTTTTGTTTTTAACAAAACTTATTTTTGAATTTAATGTCAAAAATATAGATATAACTTCTATACATGTATTGGATTCTATCCATACACACTATGCTTCAAAAGTATTTAAATATCATGTTTTTGTATTTATACAAGTTTGAGAAAAATCGATTTACCATTTCAAAGTTTGGTTTTGAAAAAATACGGTTTTCGGTTTAAATCTAAATTTTCAAGCAAAATAGTTCAAATAGTTTATTATATGTGTTGATTTTTGGTCACACATATTTGTACTTCAAATATATTCATGAACTTATTTTTTTAGATTTTAAGTGATTTTATGGGATTCTATAGACATTTAAAGACCAAATATTTCAACCTATAAACCCTGTTTCTGGCTGCCTACGGTCGACCGACCGGTCGATTGAACTTGGGCTCAGTCGACTGAGCAGTCGATTGATGTGCACAAGACGTCCATAATTCCTTTGGCCTAGGACCGGTCGACGACCGGTCGACCGCACGGTCGACCGGTCTAGAGAACTTGCTTTCTAGATCTGGCCCCGGTCGACTGGATGGTCGATCGACCCACAGAGTGAGCTCTCTGATTCTGGTAATGGTTCATATGCATTCATATCTTTGTGTTCTCACTTTAGTTTAACTATCGTGTATATCTTAGTTCTAGTAGTACGTGCATTTACCCTAATGATCATATTTATTTATGTTTTTGTGCTTCATATTTTGATTACTTTTTTCAATGTAAGTTTTTATTAAAACTTGTGTTTATACTTGTACTATTAGTGAATTACACTTGATTATCATGTGTTTGTTCTTTATTACTCATTTGCACTCATTAGATGTACTTGTATGACCTTATTTTGATGATTCTTGCATCTTTACTATTTTTTCCATTTTTGTACATGTTTTTGTTTAGCTCATGTATATATTAATTTTGTCCAAAACTATTCCTATACATGTCTATCCTAGAGCCACTTGCCTTCATGCAATATTCTCTTGTGGACTCGTTTATGTTTGGATATGTATGTATACTTTATATTAGACAAAGCATACATATACATTGAAGCTTATTTTATTTTTGATAAAAATAGAATTTCTCATGTTTGATGATTTTCATGTTTTTGAGTAATAAATTTCATATGAGCTTTAATGATTTATCTCCATGATTATGTTCATTATATGATCTTTGTAAACTCGACATATTTTGTTTACTCATGATTTTGATTCATGAGCCTATATGTGCTTCATAGATCGTTGAGTGTCAATTATTGTGTATTTAGCATATTATCATGAGATATATTTATGTTTCATTTTCTTACTTAATGATTTTCGTACTAATTTTCAAAATTATCATAAAACTAGTTTCGTTATTCTTCAAATTGGTAGAGTTTTCAAATATGCTAAAATGATCTTCAAAACCCCTACCTTCACAGGGCGATTGATGGACGATCATGCCTTATATGCTTTTAATAAAAATCTATTCAAACATGTGCATGAATAGGGTAATAGGTATGAGTTATACATGATCTTAATAAAAATTCTTCTATGTATACTCAAATTTGTTTTCTATATGTATGCATCTTAATTTCAATTGATATTATATTGCTCTGATCATACATACATATAGATGTTTTTCTTATGCAATGTCCATACATTATAAAGCACAAATTAATTTTATACTAAGCCTTATGTTCTTAATGATAATTGGTATCTTTACAAGCTTTTGTATAGTTTTTATTGATATTTCATAAAGGGGGAGAAAAATTCTTGTTTATCTTTCAATTAGTTTTATCTTCAATTGGTATCTTACTTTTACTTTTATGATGAAAAATATTTTGTTTTGGTATATGCTAACATTTTAAATATTTATAATTCTAAATTTGGTATCTTTATTGCAAGTTGACTTTAGTGTTTACCTAAAAAAATTTAGTTTTTACCTTCAATTGGTATCATGTCTTTCTATTGGTATCAATTGATAAAAAGATTATTTTATTTTCAATTAATAAAAAGATGATTTTACTTTCAATTGATTTCTTTCAATTGATTATTTTTATTGGTATCAAAATTTTATTTTATAATATGTTTATTGGTATTGTTTGTTTCTCTTCACCCCTTTGTTGATAAGTGACAAAAAGGGCGAGAAAATTTGGGATTATATATGATGGTGTTTTAATCGTTTATGCATATAGATAAATAGATATATACACACACACAAAATACATATACATACATACACACACACACATTACATATACATATACATATACGTGTGTGTGTGTGTGTGTGTGTGTGTGTGTGTTTTTATTAGTATCTTGAGCTTACATTGCATATCTTTATTGTTTTATTTTTATGCATGAGTTAAGGGTGAGCTTCTATGAAACTTATCCTTAATCAATGCATATATAACCTCATAAGTTTCGTCATCATCAAAACGGGGGAGATTTTTGGTCCAGAGGCCCTTCATTTTAGTTTTGATGATGACTAACTAATGAAGTTAAGTTTGCTAATAATCCTGTGTTTATATAGTTTCAGTTATTGATCAAGATCTTAGCTGGTGTTTAGCTTCAACAAAAAATTCAAAGTCAAGTTTTGGAGTTTTGGAGCTAACACGTGTGGATTCAAGAGCTCGGGTGTCAAGGTCGCATCTAGCACTCGGATGGAGTCAAGCTCTATGGATCGGGTTTGGATCAAGTCATCTTGAAGATGAAAATCGACAAGAAGACTTGCATCTAGGTTTGTTTAGTTTTTGTTTAAATCTTGTATAAGGATTAGAATAGTCTTAATATGCTCAAGTTCACACACACACACAAGTTCAACAGTTTTGATTTTCGATGTAACATGTTTTGGATTTTCAAGAATGCATATATGGTTTTCATGAATAGATAGAATCAAAACAAGTTTATATGGTTTTATGTATGCTGGATTTTATCCATATACATTATTGTTTTATATTGTAGAAAAACTTATTTTGATGATTCTACTTCATGAATTAAAGTTTTATTTTTAATAGAACTTATTTTTGGATTTAATGTCAAAAATATAGATATAATTTCTATACATGTATTGGATTCTATCCATACACACTATGCTTCAAAAGTGTTTAAATATCATGTTTTTGTATTTATACAAGTTTGAGAAAAATCGGTTTTCCATTTCAAGGAAAATACGGTTTTCAGTTTAAAGCTAAATTTTCAAGCCTCAAAAATAGTTCAAATAGTTTGTAATATGTGTTAATTTTTGGTAACACATATTTGTACTTTAAATATATACATGAACTTATTTTTGTGAATTTTATGTGATTTTATGGGATTTTATAGGCATTTAAAAGACCAAATATTTTAACCTATAAACCCTGTCTTTGGGCTGCCTACAGTCGACCGACCGGTCGACTGAACTTGGGCTCGGTCGATCGATGTGCACAGGACGTGTATAGATCCTTTGGCCTAGGGCCGGTCGACCGATCTAGAGAACTCACTCTCTGGATCTCGCCCCAGTCGACCAGACGGTCGACCGACCCAGAGACTGAGCTCTCTGGTTCTGCCCACGGTCGATCGGACGGTCGACCGGCAGTGAGAAAAATCTCACTGTGCCTTAGGGCGGTCAACGATCGGTCGATCGTTAACCCCAACGGTCAGAAATCCAACTATTGGCGGTCGACCGGGCGGTCGACTGACAAGTCATTTATGACCTGTTTGGACCCCAACGGCTATATTTTCAGCCCTATAAATATGGGTCCTTTGAGGCCAGTTTTAACTAAGAATTTCAAGAACAAAATTTCTCATCTTTTCAAGTGTTTTTAGCAAGTTTTAAAAAGAAGTTTTTGTACTAAAAATTCTCTATCTTTTTTTCTTTTCAAAGTTTTTGAAAAATCAAAGAAAAGCTAGATTTGGATCGAATCGAATCGAAGAGGAGAGGAGAGTTTCATGGAGGAATGACAGCAAAGTTTGTACTGAGGGTGATACCGGTGTAAGTAAATCTTTTCTTTCATTGTTATTTGAATCAAATCAAAGCTTCTTTTCTTCTTTACTCTTATTTTTGTTTGCTTCCCTTTCTGTGTTTGTAAATCCAAGTGACTCTGATAGCCTCGAAGTTGCCTTCCCTTGCAAGCATCGTTGATAGCTTATGATGATGGATAGTCATTCTTATGATAGTGTAGCTTGCCCCTTCATTTCATAGTGTAAATCGAGAATGGAAAAATCCTATTTGTCATACTTCGCTCGCCTTCAAACAAAGGTACATCGTCGATACGGGTCAAAGGTAAGCAGGCGTCAAAGAGGTAAATAAGTATTTTTTTTAAGGTTTAACTTTCTTTCTTTTAATTTTTAGTTTAGATCACCAATATCACCATCTCTCAGTTCTATTCATTATTTTTCACTTTCTTTGTACAAAATCATTTTCTATTTTTCTCCACCTTCTCAATCTACCACTTTCTTCTTAATTTAACTATAACTCATTTTCATTTTCTTTTCAAGAACTGAAAGAAGAACTTTAACTATTTTTTGTGAACTAAAGAGAACTTACAAAAAACTTTCATCGCTAGTCCCTACTTGTGGATCACGACCCGCATAGCCACTTGCTATAGCGATAGTATTGAGTACCTTACACACTTCATTATAAAGTTCTGAAATTCTGTATTTTCTGTGTGCAGGTTCCAACTCAATCAAAATTTTGGCGCCATTGCCAAGGAGGAACGGTAAGTAACTCTTTTTTGTTTACTTTATTGATTAACTTTCTTCTCTGTTCTTGGTGTACAAGTTTAACAACAAGAAAAAAATTTTGCTGCATTGGACATATAAATGGCCTGGACTCTTCTCAAGAAAGTAGAGCCCAGAAGCCCTCAGATTTGCTGCATTCCCGCGGTAATCTGAGTGAACTACTAACCTGTATTTTTTTGCAGGCTGGTTGAATTGCAAAGTAAAGTTTCTACAGCTATTTATTTTTTTATGTTTAACTCACTATACATACTTTCTAACCTCAACAGTATATTGACGTTTGTTAAATGCTAAAAACGGTTTAGACTTTGCATTTAGGCATTTGTCTAATTTCGTTTACATTTTAGATTACTGTTGAAGAGTGCTGGAGCAAAGGTACGTATACATAGCATGTAGTATAGGAACACTTTAGAATTGTTTACATTGCTTAAGTGTTACTTTTCATATACATATACACATTGCACTAAATTGAATTAAGGGCTTGTCCTCTAAACAAGATAAGGTGGGGAGTTATTACCCTCCCTTAGCCCATAAACAATCTCCTCACTCACTAACCCAAGCCTAACTAAAACTGAGTAGACATTAATCTAAGGACATCTCGGACTCAATAAGAGACTGATCTAAGGGGGAAGTTGACTAGAATTTGACTCTTGCCAAATCGGTGTCAAAGGTTAGGGATTAAGGGGCGAAACCAAGAAGGCTGGTGGTTTGGCTTAATTAGGCCTATTACTTTTAAATACGGATACCTCCCACCAATCTTGCCCCTACCTGGTCGATTAACGTGTGGTCAGATTCGTAATATATCCCCCATGGACAGTCTAACCAGTTAGGCGTCGTCTAGGTCTAAGGTCTACCCTAACTTAGGCTAGATTTTTTTCTTTTTATTTGTTTGTTTGTTTGCTTGTTTTTATTTTTTATTTTTGACATCTTGGTGATATGGATTATAATTACAATTATTCATATGCAAATAGTGTTTCATATTTCACCCCGACCTCTTTTGACTTGGATAATACTAACACGGCATATCATAACTTTAACCAACCAAGTTTGCCAAATTGGTCTTACCGAATCAATACATGCCCCAGTCCAATACTATGAACAAGACTGGAATAATCATCACTACTCTTCACAGAGTCAATGGGGATACAACTTCCCAAGTCATATACTCTTTCTCCTGAACAACCATTAGAGGAACCAATTAACTGAAAAGAGGATGGAAGCCTTAGAAGAGCTTGAGCGACAATATCAAAATCTAGAAGACTCAAAATCCCATCAAAAATTTCAAATCAAAGATCCTTACTCTATTTTTCAAGAAGAGCATACCAACTTAGAAAAAAGTATGAAATTCATGATTCAATTCTTCTTTAAATATGATAGAAGCAAGACATAGTCGATTGGAAAATATGAGTAGGAATAAGGAAACTCTCCCTAACTAATCTTTGACTATTCCCGACACTTCTAGCCATATTGATGAGACTAAGAATTATGGTATCTTAAAGAGTTTGACCAAGATTCAACTTTACCACAAAACCTTGAACTTGACCAATATCAAACCCATTGACGAATGGCGAGTTTTCATTTTAATGAGATTGAACTTGATTATGAATGTGAACCCGATCCCCAACCTTGTGATTCAGTTCCCATTTTCAAATCTATGTTGACTCTGATACCCTTAACTGATTTGGATTCATTCCCTAGGCGACATTGATTCCCGTATCCATAGATCTCGAAACTGAATAACCTTTTGGATAGTCACATTTCATTGATGGAAAAAGAATGTGAATTTCAATTCTTGGATTTGGACTCAACTCTTGAACCAAAACTGACTCTCGAACCCAAACTTAATTTTCTCGAGTTAGTAATGGCTCCCGAACCTATCATTCTTGAGCCCAAGTTAACCATTCCACCAAATCACATTCTTCTGTTAGACAAAGGTATTAACCACAATGACTCTGTGATTATTTTTCAACATTGGTCATATGAAGGGAATAAGTGTCATGATAGGATCTTTCATGATCCTATTCATATTGGGCTCTGTAAATATGTAAATAGAAAAGGGGTCAATAAAGGTGGGTTTTGTGAACCACCACAATATTTTGATTGGGTAGCAACGCTTGGCCCAATCCGACTACCTCCGAAACCACCACTTTGAGGTAACATTATCCTTCCCTTTCTTCTTTTTCATGCATTTAAGCATTCATTCATACATTGAGGACAATACATGAGATAGGTGTAGGGAGGGTTTTAACATAACATAGGTTCTCTTTTTATTTAAAATAAAAAAATTAACATTTTTCTTTCTTTAAAAAAAATTGAAAAGAGAGCAATATTTTGACATATTTTTTGTAAGAATTAAGTTAATTTTAAGGAATAAGAGAATTATAATTAGGATTTCTTATACTTTGTCAAAATAAGATTAAGTTTGATTTCTAGGGTTAGAAAGAAAATTTGAAAAAGTAATTTAGTGTTGATTTTTTACCTTGATGAAATATGCATGCTTTATACACTTACACACTTAAGGTTCAAAAATAAAGATTTTTATGCCTTATTAAAAAAAGAATATATATATATAATATATCAAAAATCCTCTGATTAAGCTGGGTATTTGTACTCATAAAGCATAAATATTCACACCTAAAAGCAGTTCATATAATAAAATTCTTAATTTTGTGGCCTTATTTGCTCGAGTTCTTAAGTCCTTGGGGTGTTTTCTCACCCGGTCCCTAAGATCGTTTAGCTTGGGAGTCATCGATTAAAGGCTCATTACATGGGCAGATTAGAAAGCCTAATAGAACTAAAATTAATATCACCAAAAATTAAAAAAAAAACAAAGAAAAAAAAATAAGGCATAAGAGTTAGAGTTAAAGAACCCTGAGTCAATTTCATGGTTTCAAAGGTGCATATAACTTAGGGTAAAATAATAGACTAGATGAGAAATACAGTTTGACTCCTTGTCTTGATTGATAACAGTTTTTGAATAAAGACTAAGCTCAAGAATGAAAAGTTCGATTTTCCTATAACTTATAGATTACTAAATTCTTACAATAATACTTCAAATAATTTTCTCTTTCAAAATGTGCTTTCAAAATACTAACACTTTATTTTTCTTTCTTATAAATTTGTGTGTGTAACCCACTAACAACCCTCACGAGAAAAAACTCATCCTCTAGGAGAAACCTAGAGGTTTAATGGCTTGTTGCACATTGATTGCTAAAATAAATGAAACAACCAATGAGTTTAAGAATGTACCGTGTAGCTTGTGGCTAACAGGTCGTGTTCACAAGGAGGGATGCGATGGAAGCTTTGATGAGTCGTTTTAAAAACAAGGAATTTTGTGTTCGTTTTTTAGGAAAAAGAGAATGTAAGAAAAGAGATGAAAAAGAGAATTTCAACTTTCAGAAAAATTTGGAGGAGGTGATTTTTAAAAAGCTTTAAGAGTTGTGATGTTGTTTTATAATAAGAAATCAAATCTGGGCTATCTTCCTACTCAATTGTTCATTCTTCTCTTAAAGTATTAAGTCCCTCAAGTTATCATTTGCAAAACTTAAAGTTGCTTTTTTTTAGAAAGTTTTAAGTAAAGCACATAAGATGCAGAAGGGTTGAGTCCTTTTTCTTCAAGAAAGAGTTGGAATCGGATATTAAAAACATAAAGCGCGAAGAAGCAAGAATGAATTAAAAATGATTCACAAGAAGTTCAAGAAGAATGGTGAATTCAACTATCCATACCCATCCTCATGTGCCTTCAAGAACACTTTCAAAAAGAAAGGCTTTTAAGGGAGGCATGCATATGAGTCATCGGACTTTTTGTTTTAAAAACAAAGAGAAGAAAACAAAAGAGAGTCGATAGCTAGCCCAGAAAACCTTTTAGTTATCCATGGAAAACAATAAAGCAAACATAAATATGCACAACATACCGAAACACGAGTGGAAGAAAAGGAGGCTCGCTTCTTGTATTGCTGTCACTTCAATTCAATCTTCGATTACAAGCTCTATGTCCTCTCTCTCACAAGTTTTTAGACTGAACTACAAAGTAAACAATGAAATTACAACTTGAGTTCTAGCTAACAAAGAACCTAGATCCTAAGAAAATAAAAGCAAATTTAATCCTAGTCTTCGCTGCCTTTTTCTCTGGTGAAAGAGGTATTTATAGCCAAAAACCAAAGAATCAGGATCCCGGGAACGTTGGGGGAGCAAACGCTCCCCCAACTGAAATCAGTTGGCCGCGAAAAACGTGGCTTGGGCCGCGTTTCCCCGGCCCTGGTGTGGCCACATGGCCACACAAGAGGGGGAGCTTCCTGGTATGAAGGGCTTCTCGCATATCCTGCTGGTTTTCTTGTTGCTGCTTCAACCGCTGACTGAATCAGCTTTTGATTTTCTGGCTTTGATTCCTCGATTCAAGGAGGATTTTTCTCACCCCTTGATATGCCAAGATATAGCCTAGACTTCTTCACTTCGAATTTATTCTGAATTAATTCAGAACAAAGTGGGCTTTGGGCTTGTTCCTCATTTATTTCCTTGAGCATTTGGGCCTACATTTAGCAAAGAAAAAGACACTTATTAATATCATTTATTAGCAAACAAGTGTGGCAACGTGACAACATAAATGCAATGTATGTGACAAATCACACCCCCACACTTATCTTTTGCTCGCCCTAGAGCAAAACATCATACTAACTAGAATCAATTATTAGACCACTTTCGCAGGTCACTCGATTGCACTGAGCATGTGCAACAAGCCGTTAAACCTCTAGGTCACCCCTAGAGGACGAGTTTTGTCTCGTGAGGGTTTTCAGCGGATTACACCCACAAAATCCAAAAAGGAAGAGAAAATGTTTTAGTTTTTTCGAAAAGCATTTTTTTTTATATTTTGAAGGAGAATATTTGAAGTATATTTGTGAGATCTTAATGAAAATCACCTAGAGGGGGTGAATAGGTGATAATGCTAATCAATGGACAAATTAAAAATTAAGATGTAACAATCACCACACAAGATTCACAATGAATGAAAGCAAGTAAATATAGCAATGATGAAGATAGCAAGTAATAAGTGTAAGAAAAGTAATGTAAAGGAGTGCAAGAATGTAAACCAATCGCAAACACAAGGATATGTTATCGAGGTTCGAGCACCCAGCTCTACTCCCCGCCTTCCCCAGAAGGATTCTAGCTACTTCTACTATCTCAAAGAAATCACAATTACACCAGAGTACCCAACTCCACAATCTCAATTACAAGCAATTTCTGAGTAGTCAAAAGACACAAACTCTCTCTTTCAAATGTCTCTTCCCTTACAAAAGGTCCTTAGAGAACAATGAGTAGGAATGATGCTCTTGTTGTAAGTGAAGAAAGAAAATTAAATCAGAGAGTATTTCAAAAACCACTTCAGAAAATGAGAGAGAATTTCAGTACAAAAACCAAGAAACAAATCTCTTTGAATGCCTAAACTTTGAATTTTTCTTGCAAAAATGTTGTAACCAATCTCTCCCCAAACACCCCTATTTATAGGAGAGGGCTAGGGTTTAGGGATAATACAGACTTAAGGTTAATTAAGTCATATTAGATTTGAAATATATCCCTAAATCAAATTTAAACACAAGAAGACAAAATAAAATAGCTCATTAAAAACTGCACGTTACTGTTCAACGGATAGTTCGGTCGACTGGCCGGTCGACCGTACGTCCAAAATTATGACCGTTGCAGGTCAGCGGTCGACCGCCCGGTCGACCCAATCTATCCGAGAGCAGACTGAGTTACAGTCGGTCGACCGTGCGGTCGACCGCAAAAATGTGCACACTGATACATGTACACCCAGAACTACAGTCGACTGGGCCGGTCGACCGGCCAAACCTGTCATAGGTCGGTCGACTGTCCGGTCGACTGGCTCAGGACAAAAACCAGGTTTTGGACAGAAAATTAAAAGGGATTTTGATTTTGACAAAATACTTTTGAACAGGGATTAGCATAAAACATAAATATATATCTGTAGGCAAAATCTTGTATGCAAAATATTTTTGTATAAATTATAAGAAATTATTTTGGATTAAGTATGTGCGCAAAAACGTGTGTGATAGAGCTTCAAACCTATCCACTATTCTTTAACAAACTATAAAACTAAAAACAAAATAATTAAAGACTTCTTGAGCAATCTTCAAGTCTTTGAGCCATGCTATCCTTGCTAGAGCCTTCTTCTTCTATGATCCTTCCTTGATGTGCAATATGCCTTCATAGCTTTATGAACCTAGAAGTTGTTGTAATAGCAAGCAATGCCTCCAAACATGGTACTTATCCTGAAACTTATCTTAAGCAAATTCATTAGTACCAAATAGCTCTTATTTGGTTGTCATCATCAAAACACAAAACAATTGGAGAGTGTAACCTCTTGGGCCAACAATCTCCCCCTTTTGATGATGACAAAACAAATAGGCTATAAACAAAAATATAAGGGAGGAGAAAACTCCCCCTCAAATTATGTTATATGAAAAATACAAGAATTTATTGAAAACAACAAAACAAACAATGCTCTTGATACTAATTGAAACCAATTGAAATAATACCAATAAAACACAAGAATTTACAACCTTATAAAACACAAAATTCATAAAAACAAAAACAAATAAATTCATATAGAACCAAGACCAAATGAACTTATTTTTGTCCATGTAAACTTATTCTCCCCCTTTTTGTCATACATCAAAAGGGTTATGAAAAACATGTCTTTCAATAACACAAACATTAAGTTCTCCACAAATAAATGAGAATCTAGCAAAATCAAGTGGTTTAGTGAAAATATCGGCTAGTTGTAAATCGTAGAAACATAATCAATATCTATATCTCCTTTCTCAAAATGATCTCTAAGAAAGTGATATCTAATCTCAATGTGCTTGGTCTTACTATGTTGATTTGCATTCTTAGTCATGTGTATAGTACTAGTATTATCACAAAATATTTTTATATGATCAAAATGCAAATCAAAATCAAGGAGAGTATGTTTCATCCAAAGACTTGTGCACAACAAGCCCCCGCGGTAACATACTCCGCCTCGGCGGTTGAGAGTGCTACGGAATTTTGTTTCCTAGAGGACCATGAAACAAGACAATTACCAAGAAAAAAGACATGTCCCACTAGTACTCTTTCTATCAACTCTACAACCCGCAAAGTCGGCTGATTGGTAGTCAAAAGTGCATTTTATCATCATATTTACCATCACATTTTCATATTTATTCATTTAATTCT
>JAVJIF010018707.1:0-87020 GCA_038442645.1 Agave tequilana | reverse complement strand
TGAGACCACAGCCCCACACAAAAAGACAACTCGTCTGGCATCGTTATCCAGGCATAATCCTGACAACTGACAACTGAATAATTAGGTAGGCAGTACTACCTTGGTTCCCTATGGTGAAACTCACAACTAGTATACCATTATAAGTTCTTTCAAAATATACGACATGCATTATCAGGCAATTACCCATTTTTTTTCGTATTATGGTGTTTTTTTATTAACAAGCAATAATATAAGTTATTATTAAAATGAAATAATAATCCGATATCTCAACAATTGCTGATGTCAATAATAGCTGATAATCTGACAACTAACAGCTCATATCTGATAACTGAATAACTGATAGCTAATAACTGATACTGAATACTAGAGATATAGAGTTACTAATTACAATGGTATCACTAACAACTGATAACTGATACCGATATCTGATAATTGCTATCTGATAGCTCTGAAAATATAAGATCACCAATATTTTTGAGATCACTATCACAATATACATGTAACTCTAAAACTGAATAACTACAATAATTAGGAAGCAATCATGGAGAGCAGTTTATCCTCGAGATCAACTAAGTCAACAGATATCGAAGTCACAAATAAGAGTAGATCATCCTCGAATAACATGCAATTTAAAATAGTCCACTTTTGAAAGTCAACACCAACAACTCATCCATACCCAAATAATAGAATCAAAGAATAGATCTGAAATGTTCACAACTCGTAATCTAACAATCGTCAGTCCCATCTAAATGCTAATCGAGGTCTAACATAATCTCAGGTCACGTCCATCTTTATTAATCAGTATACTGATTCATGTATCAAGAAATCTAATCTCTTAATAAAGAAAGATTATAACAATCCGTTCTCAATATCCAATTGAATTCCAGTCTAAATAATCACCAAATAATATCTGATAAATATTCCACAAAAAATATACACTCTAACCACAATCTGAACCAATCAACTCAAGATCAATCAGATCACAGTCTAAGGTATATCATAACTAGATTAAATTCAAAGTGGAGAATGAATACACATGAAATGATACTCTAATGTCTCAGTAAAAGGTATCGATTCCATATACACGATATATATCTAAGACCAAGTTTCTTGTGGGGTACTCTGTTTAGAATATAATTTGCAGTTAACAGAGCTTCCCCCCACAAGTTCTGCGGAGCTCCAGAACTTACGAGCATGGAATTGACCATCTCTTTCAAAGTTCTGTTCTTCCGTTCAGCAATTCCATTTTGCTGAGGAGTATATGGTGCTGTTGTTTGATGGATTATACCAAATTTAGCACATAACTCACTAAAATCATTTGATTCATATTCTCCGCCTCTATCGAATTTTAGAATATTGATATTCTTGTTGAGTTGATTCTCAACTTCGGCTTTATATGTTATAAACATATTTATTGCCTCATCCTTACTGTTTAAAAGATATACATAACAGTATCTTGTACAGTCATCAATAAAAGTAATAAAATAATTTTTACCGCCTCTAGTTGGCATAAACTTCAAGTCACACAGATCGCTCTGAATTAACCCTAAATGTTCTGTATTTCAATCAATTGAGTGAAATGAATTTTTCGCCAACTTGGCCTCAACACAAATCTCACACTTGCGAATTTCTTCCAAGTTGAGTTTATGAATATATCCTAGATTAGACAAGTTCTTTAATGACTTGTAATTTACATGCTCTAATTTAGCATGCCATAAAGTAGGAGACTCAAGCAAATAAATAGAAGTTTTTCCTTTATTTATAAGCTTTGGGTACAAATACACAGACTTTTTATCTACCACTGCAACATTGGCTTTAAAAAGTTCATCAACAAGATAACCCTTTCCCACATACATCCCTCCCTTAGTACAAATTTATCTGATTCAAAAATCATTCTAAATCCTTTCTTACTAAGTATTGATCCAGAGATCAAATTCTTGTGGATATCTGGAACATGTAGCACATCGTTCAGAGTAAGCTCTTTTTCAGATGTCCACTTCAGGATGACCTTGCCTTTTCCTTCAACCTTTGAGACGGTTGAGTTTCCCATGAATAGTTGCTCATCTTGCTCTAGTTTTAATATTCAGAGAATATAATTTCTCAGAGCAGATGTGCCGAGTAGCCCCAATGTCTACCCACCAATCCTTATTGTTGGTTGTCAGATTCACCTCTGACACCACAGCTGAAAGGCTTGGCGACGCATGGTCGGTCAAGTTTGCCTGTGGATGGCTTTTCTTGTTCTTTTTGAGACGGCTGCGACATTCATTCGCTTTATTCCCTTCTTTGTTGCAGATGTAGCAGGTTCTCTTGAAGCGCATGTTCTTGCCTTCTTGGACCTTACCTTTGTACCCCTGGGAAGTCTTCTTCCGCTTTAAGCTTTTGGAAGTAGATGCTTTCCCCTTTGAGTCTTCGATCACATTGGCTTTTGCTTCATAGGAGTTCTTACTGCTCCTTTTCTCAGACTTTCTGTTGTCCTCCTCGATTCGAAACCTCACAATGAGATCTTCCAACTTCATCTCCTTTCGCTTGTGCTTCAGGTAGTTCTTGAAAACTCTTCACGCAGGTGGAGTTTCTCCACGATAGTAGCAACTTGAAAGGTTTCAGGTAGAATCATACCTTCGGCTTCTATCTCGTGTAAGATAAATTGGAACTCTTACACCTGACTGATTACAGTCTTGCTGTTCACCATTTTGTACTCCAGAAATCGTCCTACGACGAATTTCTTGGTACCAGCATCCTCAGTCTTGTACTTCTTGTCAAGACTGGCCCATAACTTCTTTGTCGTTATGATGGGACTGTAGACATTGTAAAGAGAGTCATCCAGTCCATTTAAAATATAATTTCGGCAAAGGAAGTCACATTGAGTCCATGCATCAGTTCCGGGCTCTGGTGGATCTTCTTGCAGGAATCTGGCCAGATGAAGAGTGGTCAAGTAGAAGAGCATCTTCTGTTGCCACCTCTTGAATTCTGTGCCGTCAAATTTTCCTGACTTCTCCGACTTCGGCTTAGGAAGTAGAGTAGGCATCAAAGCTTATAGCTGCATGTTTGGTGCCTTGCTAGAGCTATCTTGATTAGTCTCAAACATTTTCTGCAAATTCAAGCAGAATAGAAGTAAGAAACTTCAATATAATAAATGTCTTAAGATTGTTGGTTTCTGGGATCAATCTGACAACTAATCAATATCACTGAAATATCAACAATCTAATTGGCCAGGTCGGTAAATATCAGGTGGGAGGCTTTTCGTTCAATAGAACGTTCCTTAATTTAAGAACCACCTTTCAATTTCCTTCCTTAGTTAAACACCAATTAGACTGATATAAATCAGTCTCAATATACTGAATATCAGTATATCCCCTGTACAAAGAAATTAATTCACTTATACAGTAATTGGACAATATACTGAATATCAGTATATCCCCTGTACAAAGAAATTAATTCACTTATACACTAATTGGAGTGAGGTACGCTTAAAGCAAATCTCCTTAAGATAATTACGTCCCCCGCACTGGTGCTAACGGGTACTGAACGCTGGTCTCCCAAGATACAAATTTTCTGAGCCCTCACTTCCTGTTTGGAGTTGGTGTGTTGTGTATTTTCAATTGAGAATTTGGAGCGGCGGGTCCGTTGGCGGGGTGGTTCTGATCCAGATAGCGGAGCGGGTATGCTTCGTGTAACTCATACCCGTGAGACCCAGTTCAAAAAGAACCAGGCCGGATAGGGAACCCGAACCCAGACCCAGTCCCGGCGCCGGCGCCGCCAGCGACGGCGCGCGCGCATGTGCGGGCATGGTTTCCTCCCAATCGCGCTCGAAAACTCCAAGTACCCAAAGGGCACGCCCTTTGTTCTCAATTTTCTCTATTTAAACACTATAAACTTCCATCCCATGGCCAATGTGAGACTAAATACCTTTAGTTACCTTTAGTCTCATTTTGACTTTGAATTAGGCAATCTTTAGACTTGAATATCTCATTCATTCGAAGTCGGAATTGAACATGTGAATATACCACGTTCATCCCCAATGGAAGGAGACACACTCCAACCATCATCCAATTGATTCGATCAACGGATATTGCCGTAATTCAATTCAAAGATTCACATATATATATTCTTCATATTCCAACAATTTACGTTCAGATTTGAGAAATCTGAACGCAAAAAGAAATCAAAAGAGATTTGCATAATAATAATAAATTTTTTGTTGAGCCTTTGAACACCGTGTTGTGTTGTTTGTGGCTCAATGTTTAAGCATTCGTTTCCTACACAAAAGGCCACGAGTTCAATTCTTTTTAGGGAGTACATTTGATTGTGAATTTTCTTTTCCATGGAGGTGGGGAGCTCGCCATGGCCATGAAGAGGTGGAGCTTGATATCGCCATGGAGGAGTGGAGCTCGATATCGCCATGGAGGTGGGGGAGGTAGGAAGGAGGGGGAGAGGAGGAGAAAAAATAAAATTCAAATTAAAACACCAACACTAAGGATCAAACTCTAGGGTCAAACTCCTGACTTCACGTATGGTAAAAAAACACTCAAGCCACTAAGTTACAAATATTTAGTGGTAAATTGCTTAACACATTATATTTATTTTTAAATAATTCTCAAACAAACTTGAAATTTAGCCTAAATTTTGTATTCGGTTTTTTCAAATCCGAACATAAAATTGACTATTGACTATTTTCTGTGTTTGAGTTTTTCAAACCCGAATGCATTTTTTATCTTTTTTTGTGTTTGAGTTTCTCAATTCTCAACGTAATTTTTTTTGCCCGCAACATCACGTTAGAGAGAGAAACCGACGTGATACTGACATGATTTGTTAGAAAGTCAATTTTGGTTAATATTTTTTTAGGAGACTTTTTTTCTAATTATTTATTTAAATAGGTTTTTAAAAAACCAATGGGAAACAAACAGATTAACATTTCGTTTTATTAATCTTATCCTTGTGAGGAAGAACCTCGGCTCTTTCCCCATTTGCACTCCGCTTCATTTCACAGTTCAGTGCTTGATTCCATCATCAGTAATCTTGTAGCCATTTTGGATCTGAGAACTCACCACTCACAAATTTGGACAAGATGTAAAGTTAAAGAGACATGCTCAAAGGGAAATATTCCATCTCTCCCTTGTGCATCCAGAAACTGCGTATAATTTTCGAAAAGCTCAAAATGAAAAGACTTTCAAGATAACGCATTAAGCAAGATGATCACTTGTTAAGTACAAACTAGAGGAGGAAATAGAGTACTATTCATTTATATACGAATTTGACGTAATAGAACTCAGCAACCTAAAGATTTGATGCAGTTTTGAGACAAACATGCTCTTGCTTATTGTGGATTCGGTGGCCTGCTGTTCGCTGCAGAGACCCTGGATCCCCACTCCAGCAGCTCTTTGCTGGTATCGTCCTTGTGCACGATGACCTCGATGAAGCAAAAGCAGTCCTTCTTCGGCCCAGTTGCAGTCGCAATCGCCTCCTTGAGGTCCTCCTCGCAGAGTACCTTGGCAGTCCAGCATTTTCCCTCGCCGTTGTGGATTGCCTCCATGAGTCCAGTGTAGTTCCAGTTCTTGATGACATTGTAAGGGCCATCGTGGATCTCGACCTCGATGTGTACCCTCCATTGTTGATCAGGAAGATGATCGTGTTCTGGCCGCACCTCAGCATTGTCGACACATCCTGTGCTGTCACCTGAACTTTCACCAATCACACAAAAATCATATTAGAAATCAAGAATTTCACAAGACAATTCAGTAGTATTTGAATCCAAATTCTTCACCTGAAAGCTTCCATCCCCAATGCAAGCAATCACACGCTTGTTCTTTGCAGCCTGAGCATATCCCAGAGTTGCTCCCACAGACCAGCCAATCGATCCATACTGCATTTGGAACTCATATCTACAAGTATAACAATAGTGATGAGTTAAAATTCACTGCAATAGACCAAATATCGAACTCTACAAACTGCGATCTGACTGCAAGAACTCACCCACAGCCCTCTGGCAGTTTCAGTTTCTGGCAGTTGAACCAAGAATCACCAGTCTCAGCAATCACAGCAGTATCACCAGAGAGCATCTGCTGGATGTGCTTGAAGAGCACATTGACCCTCAGAGGCTCTTTGGGAGCAGATGAGAGAGGCTGGCCATCAGGCACAAAGATACGTTGATAATTCTCATAAGCAGTCGTGTTCTTCTTGAGCCTCTTGGCAAGTGCTTGAAGGAAGTCCTTCATCAAGATGCAACCAAATGCAGGGCCATCGGCAACCACAACGCGCTCAGGCTGCACAATAATGGCCTTCTCCTTCTTCAGTAGGAGAGAGTATCCAACAGAGCTGTAGTCATTGAAGATAGGGCCAGCGAAGATGTAGGCATCAGCAGACTCAACGATTTCAGCACAGAAGGCAGTGCTGACGGCGCCCCAGTAGGTGCCAATGAACCTAGGGTGGGTCTCAGGGACCATGCCTTTCGCGGATGGCATCACGGCAACCGCATACCCACAAGCATCAGCCAACTCGACAAAGCATCTCCGGCATTTGCCACACGGATCTTCGGTCCTCCCACCATGACTGGCTTCACTGCTTTGTTGAGGAACTCTGCAGTGGCCTCCACTGCAGCCTCAAGGCCCATTTGATTGCTTAATCTGATTTCACCAATAATAGCAAAAATCTATCAGAAATCAGAAATTGTAGCGCACATATACCTTAAATAACAAGAATGAACCAAAAACAGACACAATCCATCAAAAGAACATGTGGGTTTTTCTACAATTGATCATATTCTATTTCAAGGGAAAATAAAAGGCCAATAACACCAACAGATGATACTGAGTCCAATAGTAACCAATAAATTGTTGGTAGTAACAAAACAGGACTGCTCTCCTCATTCGATGTACAAAGCTATAGTTTGAGAATGTTCCTAATTAAAAAATAATTTTGATAGCAGCAATGGACAGAGAACTACTCTAATCATAAGAGAAATTAGATGATATTTCTAAAAATCCTCCTTGTTTTTCAAGAACCATTCATAATAATTTATGGCCACCCCTAAAAATCAATTCCATGGTCTTTCCAATAATCTAAAAAGCAAAAACAGAGTAAAAAAGAAAAATAAAGAAGAAGAAAATGGACGGGTATTTCGCTAAAAACAGAAAAAACTTTCTTTTTTCTTCGTGATCTGTTCAAATAATATATATAGCCAAAAACAGGGTTAAAACACTTATAATAATGAAAAAAATAATTTCTGGGTATTTAACAAAAATCCAAATAAGTCCAACAAAAACACTCACTTGGGCGACAAGAAGAAGGGGACAGGCTCCCGCTGAAGGTCGGGTGCGGGATCGCCGGTAGATTGCAGCTGATGCTGATGTAAACGGGCTTGCTCTCCTTCAACGCCGTCGAGATCGCAGTATCGATCAGCTCGTGGGCATCCTCCAGGTTATTCACCACCGCCTAAAAATCACATAAATCAATCTCAACCCCCAAAATTCAAAACCCAGCTTAATCCCCAAAAAACAAAAATTTGCAATCGCCGACCTGAAAGCAAGTTACAGTCTGAAAGCAGCGGAGCTCCTGCGAGAAATCAGGGAGGCCGATGGTGTGATGCAGGATGCGATTGGTGCCGTAGTCGTTGGAGTTGGGGCCACCCACGATGCAGATGACGGGTAGGTTCTCACTGTAAGCCCCGGCTATGGCGTTGAGTACGCTGAGGCCTCCGACGGTGAAGGTAACGACGCAGGCCCCGACCCCCTTGGCACGCGCGTACCCATCGGCAGCGTACCCGGCGTTGAGCTCGTTGCAGCATCCGACGTTCGTGAGGCCGGGCTCGGCGATGAGGTGGTCGAGGAGGCAGAGGTTGAAGTCGCCGGGACGCTGAAGACGTCGCTGACGCCGACCTGGACGAGGCGGCGGGCGAGGTGGCGGCCGAGGGTGCACTCGGAGGGGATGGGGGTGATGGGGTGGCAGGGGGCGGACGGGGGCAGCCCACGACGCCGTTGGGGGCGGGCTTCGGGCCGTCGATGGATCCGATGCTGGTGTCCATGGTTTTGGGTTTGCTTCGATTGCGAGACAGAGAGAGAGAGGTGTTTGATGAAATGCTTAACTGTTAATTTAGAGTGAGGAGGATTGAGGAGTCGATGGATGAAAACGGAAGAGGAGCGGGGGTGGTATTTATATGAGAGAGAGGTTGAGGGTTAATAATTGTTAATTTTCTTGGGAAGAAGAGAAGCGAGGAAACCAAACACTTGTAAAAGGGACTGTGGCTGGCCGGTTTCGAGAAACTTGCTAAGGATTTTGGGGACTGTGTTTCTCCCTCACTGGAACTGGGACCCGGAGCAAGACTGCGGCGCGTAGCGGGGCGAATATTCTGATGGAACTTTTGCATATTAGTCCCTGACTTTAAGATATTTTTATATTAGAAGTACTTTTCCCCTCTAGGACCTTCTTCCCACATTGTAAAGTGCCACCAAGGAGAATTTGAGCCCCACCGTTACGGTTTTCATAGGCATTCCGGAACTTGGAGCTCCTAATTTTGATATGCAATTTTTGTGAGTGAATATGAGGTGGAAAAAAACTATCGAGGGATTTCTGTATTAGCTTTCTAAGCCAATCAAATAAATTTAAGAAAAGAAATTTGTGTGAAAATCACGCTACAGTATGAGTTTTATCTTTGCTCAAGCTTTACGCTGTGTCAACACGCACTTATATATAAATTGTTGAAAGTTGATTTTAAATACATGTTATGTGTAAATATACAATAGTAAACTAATAAGTAAATAATATAATTAAATTATAAAAAATCATAATAACTCACACATAGTCAATCCTTAATCTTTTTTAGATATTTTTTGGTTATGCGAAAGTAGAGAAGAGGGAAAAATCATTACCCTTTCCTACTTCCCTTGTTTATCTTAAACCGAAAATGAGAAATAGAAAAACTCTTTTCTCTTTTCCATTTCTCTTTACACCTCCCTTTTATATTATCATTTTTTTATTTTCATAATGTCGCAGTTAATTTTGTTGTCATGTAGATCTCAATTGTAATAAGTTATAGTTCAAAATAGTTAGTTCTGATGTTATGCAAATCTCATGTGCAGTCTAATTGTGGTGTTAAAAAAAATTAATTTTTAATTTATATTATTTTATAATTAACTTTGTTGTTTATAACTTTTTCACTTCTACTTTAAATTATTAATCAAATATTAAAAAATACAATATATTTTTTTCAGTTACACTTTCATATTATAATGATATATTGAAAATAAAACTATATAAATCTCAATTTTTTAATCCACTTTTATATTTCACATTTTTATTTTCCACTTGACATTTTTTTTTGCTCTCACTTCAAAGTAATCTGCAAATCTTTACTGCGTGATATGATATGCCACGAATTTCTTTTCCCATCATTTTATATATGTGCAGAAGTGGGTCCTACCCCAAACTGGGTGCAAAGAAATTGGTCCTCTCTGAGCCCACCTTACTCTTACGTGGGACCATGACCCAATTTCCCCTGCTTTATTGGAGCTCATCGTTCTAATACTTCATCAGGCGATGAGTGTATTAAATTCATAAAAAATTTGATCCGTTAGAAAATAAAATTAAAAAAACATCTGACTCTTTAACAAGCGTTCTGTTCGATCAAGAGGAGGATATACGTAGAGCTCAAGGTGAAAATGCATCACGTCAGATTCATCAATGTCTACCAATACAGTATATACTCTCTTATCACTTAGATTCCTGGAAATTTAGTTTGCTGCAATTTCAATCGGCTTCGGTTTTTCTTTAATGAATTATCAGAAATAAAACTGTGGCTATCTTGTTTTATTTTTATTTTGAACGAACACAAAACATAGATTTATTTGTCAATTGGGGAATTCATCAAAGTCAAAATTAGTCTGCCCATTGAAGAAAGCAATTTTGATGAATCAGAGCATCCCACGGTTTTGTTGACGTTAGCTCGGGAAAAGTCGATGGTTTTGGCCACAGAAACTTCTGGTAAACAAATTCCCACATTCTAGTACGTCCGGGCTTACCGTTAAATCACGTCGTCCATCTATTCAATTATTCTTGGTCATCCCTTGTGACGTCACATAAATAATTGTAGTATTTTATATAAAAAATGCATTTGGACTTATCAATAGGTTGGGTTCGGAATGACACAGGGCTTATCAGACTCGGAGCCGTTTAACTCTAACTTTATAGGTATCAGACTCGATTTGATTACTCACGGGTTCAAAGTTATTATTTTCATACATATCTCATTTATTTATAGGTTCAGACCCGATTATTCGACTTGACCCGATTATTATAACAATTACGAACACAAAAAAATAAGCAAAATTAGATCAACAAATATAGTATTAAGAGTCTAAAACATTTCAAATAAGACATATTAATTATTTTATTTAATTGAACTAGTACGAGTCTTAATCGGGTGTGTTTCAAGTAAAATTAGATTTGACTCATTTATTAATTGGGTAATCGGGTCCGAGTTCTATTCGGATTCACATGTTTAAAATCTAACAGATGTGTCTAATCGAGTCTGGTTCAGATCGGGTTCGGGCTTAGACCTGACCCATCGGTGACCTAATACCTGGTAAACAATCTTCTTATTCTTTGTCAATACAAATGAGAGAGAGTTATCTAATAATATTTGTCATGCTCCGCTTTCTAAAATACGTGGAATAGAGTCGCGATGAGAGTCAGCGATACATATACGCAAGGAGAATACGTCACGTATACACGCTAAGCTTAAAGTAACATGAACAAGTTATAAAAATCTACTACGATAAATCAATATCACTGCAATATGACATATAAATATCTAACGCAATGAAAGCATAGGAATGAAATAATAGAACAAAAATCCAGCATTGGAATCAAAGGAACGACATGAATAAAAGAAAGTAGGAATACCAGTAATCAAGAAGAGAGAGACTCCAACTCCTCGCAACATGTACGCTCTCATCAAACCCTCATCAAACCCCTGAAAAATAAAATAAAGCATCCAATCTGAACGTGCAAATCCAGAGTCGTCAGAAAAACGACCCAATGAGTGTGTAAAATAAAGGGGAAGGTGCACGTGCATATAATGTGTAAGCATATTATGGTACTATAAACTGAAATAAAACTGAAATAATATGCAAATATAAATGGACATAATAATGGCAGTCAGTAACAGAATTAAATGTCCAATCAGATGTGAAGTGTCTATCATAGTCTGTATATCAGGTGGATAAAATCAGTCAGTGTTAGAGTCCAGTGCACAATCAGGTCATGAGTACAATCAGGTGTCCAATATGACATACGTGTATAAGGCAAATACGATCAGTCACAGTACATTATTATTTATTATGTCAGCGAACACTAATTTGCCACTTGTAACAGACGCATACTATACTACGCATACAACATGTGTCAATCAAGGTGTTAAGTTATTGAAACCGATAGATTGGAGACATTATCTATGCTAAGGTGGGTCCCATACATACCCGGGATCACGACCTTTCCTGACGCTGAATCAGGTCGTACCGCTAGGTACTCAGTAACAGTAACAGTAATCTCACTGTAAAAACAGTAGAACAGTAAATAGTATATATGAGATGCCAGTCATCCCCGAGAACCCTGCAGTGGAACCCTCAGTCGGCTGCGCAACCTGTATCTTAGGTCCGCTCAAAATACAGATGTTGTCTCCTCCATCAATTTTCTCAATCACAGTGTAAGTGGTCTTTTTACATTATTATTTAATTCTGTTAAAACAATCAATATTCATGTTACCTAAAATACTGGGACGATATAGTGACAGTAACAGTATAGTATATCAGTAACAGTTGGTGAACAGTTATAAGAACAATATATTATATCAGTAACCGTATATACAATGAACAATAAGACTGTACATGGTGTTACGGTCTAACAATATTTTTTCAGAAATTTTAGTAAAATGAAATAATACTAGTAACAGGTCTAGACACTGATTCCTTACACTACAGTCCCATCTATCAATCAAATCTCATCCACCGATATTATATCTGTAACTGATCCATCAAGTACGAATCTCAATAGCCATCGCAATCATCAATTACTAAGTCTGTATCCGATACCGTAAACCACAAGTCCAATAAACCAATAATCAGCTCTCTCTCTCTCTCTCTCATCCTATCAATCTACTATAATCCTCTCAGTCACCAATAACTGAGATAACAATAACTGCTATCAAACTCTGAATATATAATATGCTTACTGATATTAATGAAATCACTCCCACAATAACTCTACCTCTATAACTGAATAACTGAAGTAGTCAATAAGCAAAAATGAAGCACATGATATATCCTCAAGATCAACTAAAACAACGAATACTGAGATGATAAATAAGGAATGGAACATCCAACCATAATCAAGATTTTAACTAACGAGAGTAGCATCCTCGATCAACATGAAAGCTAGATCATCTCTATATCTAGCATCCAACATCAATAAGATCATCAATACTCAATTAATGTAATCTAGGTAATCTGAAAATCCTTGTTCCAATAATCCAAAACCAAGATCATGTTATACATCGATATCAAAGGTAAAATACACGCACAATACATTATGATCATCTAACAAAATCAATCTCATCTATATACTGAATAAGATTCAATGTAAAGAATGTAAATCTCAGGTCAAATCTAACTCTAACTAAGTCAAAACCAATACAAGTATATGCAGTATATTGATGAAGCAACTTTCTATGTAAGCCATCCTCAAGATCTAAATGAGTTCCAATCAAAATAATTACCAAATAATTATCGATAAATACTTCTCATAAAATATGTCATATATCCTCAAATATGAACTAGACCAGCCATCCATATAGATCGAAACAAGTAACAGTTTAAGATACATCAATACTAGGCCTAAGCCAATAGCGTCAAATAACTAACACATGAAATGACGCTGATAAGAACTCATATCAACTACATAAATAAGTGAACACTCACTGATGTCTCATGAAGTGATACAGGTAATCATACTGGTAAAATATATCAATCGTTCACATGAAATAATACAAGTAACATATAAATGCCTACCGATAACAATAAATAAGAAATAACATAAGAACAGACACTCACATGAAATGACGTGATTCCGGTTTGAATCGTCATTTGGTCTTCACTGTACGAACCGGTACGGATCTCCGGATCATTTCATGGATCGGTCTTTGAATTGCCAGTTTACTGGGTCCACCACGAGCACAATTCGAACTCCTGTTGCTGAGTTTGGATCGCACGAACGAGTCCGTAATCACTGTAACACGCAACCAAACACACACAAAAGGGAGAGGGACTGAGAAATAGGAGGAGAGATACCGAGACACACCATATACACACATACACATTTATATACATACACATATATATACATATATATACTTACCCACACATCTAAACATACATGCACATGTACATTAACAGATATTGAATACACACGCACACTCATGCATACATCGATGCACACTCATAATTACAACACACATGAATTAATGCACACACCCATACATGCAAACACATTTATTAATACACACACATCATATAAACATTATATTCATTAATATAATACACAAGTACCATTAATAAAGTACACGCACACCCAAACTTACAAGATACAGAGAAAGTGAGAGAGACAGAGAGACTCACGGCAAAAAGGGGAGACACGGCCGGGGGCGTCGCTCGCTGGTGGAGACGAAAGCCGCGGAGAAAACTGAATGATGACGGAGGCTCACCGGAGTTGATGTCCGTGCTTTGGGGATGGCTCGCGGAGCTCGTCAGAGAGGGTAGAGGGCTTTAAGCTCCGGGCTATGGTGTGCTGGATGTAGGGTCACGACAGAGAGCTTGGAGGTGGATGCGTGGAGGATGGCTTAGAGTGTGGGTACATGCCGGCTTGATGGTGATTGTGCCATGGGTGCTTACCAAGGAGGGGTGTTCGTGATGGGGTCTACGTGCACAGGTCTGAGAAAGAGGAGGGTCTCGGCAGGGTAGAGGGGAGGCACCGGTGTGCAGGGGCTGTGGAGGAGGGTGCAATGCGCACTAGGGGGGAGCGTTGGGGGGGATTTCAGCCAAGGAGAACTGGGCTTGGCCATGGATGGAGGTGCATGCTGGGGGATCCGGGCTGCCGGAGGCTGCGGCAAGGGACATGGATGGCCGGCTTGGGGACTCCAGGGATTGCGACAAGGGAGGAGTGCTGTTGTTAGGCAGATGATGGGGGTGGGAGCCCCAAGGGAAGGTGGATGGCCTGGATAGCGGCTCGCGGAGAGTAGCCACGAAAGAAGGAGGTGCACACGGTGGTAACAGACCAGGGGTTGTGCAGTAGGGAGATGGGGTTGCTGTGTGTGAGGAGGCATGGTGATGTGAAAGTTCACCTAGAGGGGGGGGTGAATAGGTGATGGCTAATCTAATGGTCACTTATGAACAAATAATACGGAATTAAAACTAAGATGACCAAATAAAACTTCTTTTAATTAAATACTTATGTATAACACAAGAGTGTTGCCGAATTCCCCTTGCGAGGCTCTGAACAAGCTCCTCTAGATTCCCTTGAATGGGTTGAGGTGCCGCGTTGGCTCTCTTGGTTGAATACTAGTGTTAACACAATCCCAAGCAAGTATAGCAATTAAGCACAAGGGTATATCAAGCATGTAAAGTAAAGACAATGAAGTAATGCAAGATATAAATGAGACAAAGAGAGAGAGAGAGAGAGAGAGATAGAGTAAGCAATCGCAAACACAAAGGGTTTGTTTCGAGGTTCGAGCACACTTGCTCTACATCCCCGCCTTCGACACACGAAGGATTTCCACTATGCACGATCCAACCGGATCTCTCCTTGGTGCCGCAACACCTACAAGCCCTCGGACTCCCAAGTCCCTTACACACGCAAGTCCACCGACTCGCCGAGGCCGCACCTCGCACCACAAGAGTTCACACCCGAACTCCACACCACAATGAGCACACTTGCCCGTCTCCTCAAATACAAAGAAGGATCTTGGTGATCTAAACACTTGATCACCTAACAAAATTCTCACTACAACACCTATAGGATGAATAGCTCAATGGATGCTCAAGTGTTTGTGTGAGAAAGCAAGGAAGGAATCTTTTGGTGAAAATCTCAAGAAATCACTTTTACACTCTTATAAAATCTTCCCTTTTGATTGGAAGTATTAGCTCACTATTTTTGTGGAGAAAAACCTCTGGAATGAATATGAGAAAACAGGCTCTAAGGTCTCCAAAAATCTTGGCTCAAAACAATGACAAAACCCCTTTTATAGAGGCCAGAAAAATCTGACCGTTGGGCTCTGTCAGAGCTTCCGGTCGACCGGTCCGGTCGACCGGCAACGGTCAAAATCCGACCGTTGCATCCTCCGGTCGACCGACCCGGTCGACCGAGCAACTGGAGAAGAGAGTAAACTCTCTGTCGGTCGACCGGCCCGGTCGACCGAGATTTCCTGAGAGCAAAGCTCTCTGAAGCGGTCGACCGGTCCGGTCGACCGTTCTCCAGTGCACACAGGCGTGCACGTCTTGTGCACGTCCGGTCGACCGACCCGGTCGACCGGCCACTGTCAGTTCTGAAAAATCAGACCTGCCAGAACCAGAAAATTTTGGGATTAAAGATTGGTCTTTTGGCTTAATAAAAAATCCCATAAATACTTAGAAATTCTACAAAAATAGTTTTATGATTATAGAAACATGCTTGCACAAAATCAAGGCATGTTATTAAAGATTTGACAATTTTTGTAACTTGGAAATATTGGCTTATAATAAAAACTGTTTTTCTAAATCAACATGTTTTTTCCAAATTTTCCTCAAATACAAAAACAAGATATACTTTAAGGCATAGTGTGTATGGATATGATCCACTACACAATCAAGATGAAATATCTAGTTTTGACATAAAGCACTAAACTTGGTTTTGAAATATCAACATGTTTTTCCAAACTTTCATCAAATACAAAAACAAGATATACTTTAAAGCATAGTGTGTATGGATATGATCCACTACACAATCAAGATGAAATATCTAGTTTTTGACAATAGACTCTAAGCATGGTTTTGGATATAAGATATGTAAACTTGAAATACCAAGAAACAAATAGAATTTTGTCACAATGAAAATCTTTTCTTAACTAGAAAATCTTTTATGAAATGAAATTCTATCAAGAGTGTGTGCGTAAGATATACTTGAGCAATCCACCAATCTATTTTATCCTTTACATTTTTATCTAAAACAAATAAAAAACTTATACCTAGACACAAGTCTTCAACTTCTTGAAGTCTTCCCTTGAAGGCTTCTCATCTTCTTGACTTGGTCCAAGCTTGATCCAAAGCTCCTTGGATCACCCCGTGCTAGCTCCAAATCTAGACATTTAATCTTTTGTTGAGCTTTGCACCTACTAAGATCTTGATAAAGAATCTGTCACTAATTAAACAAGATTATTAGCAAACATAACTTCATGAGTTGATCATCATCAAAACTAGAGTGATAGGCCTTTGGGCCAACAATCTCCCCCTTTTTGATGATGACAAAACTCATGAAGTTATATATGCATGGATTAAAGTAAAGCTTCAAAGAAGCTCCCCCTTAACTCATGCATAGACAAAAGTAATAAGATATGGCAATGACGCATATGACATGTATGCAAATGTAGGAGATAGAACATGTAATCATAGCATAAATCAAATCTTAAATCAAATCATAAATCAAATCTTTTCTCCTATTTGCAAATAACAAAACATATATGCATAACTAACAAGGAAGACAACTACTTCTTCTCCTTAAGCAATGAAAACATGCATATATACTCAAATACTTCTCCCCCTTTTTGTCAATCATCAACAAAGGGGTCAAAGTAAAAACAAATCAAATAAAATTTTCTCCCCTTTTTGTCAAAAGCAAAGAAATCAAGAAGGGTATACAAATCAACCAATAAAGATTTATATGCGATATACATTCATGAAGGGGAAGTCGTTAAGTTAGCTTCCCTACAATGTGTATTGCATGAAGGAGGGATGTGAAGCCCTAATTCACACAACACAACTATGTAATGCATAGAAGGAGATGTGAAGCTCCCCCTACACACGTATATCATATAAGGAAGAGATGTTAAGCTCCTCAATTTATAATATACTCAACATGAATCTATATGTAAGAGAGATGTTAAGCTCTCCTTGCATATAGGAAATACAAAACAAAATATTTTTAATTTTTCTTTATCAAAACAAAATTTTGAACTTTTCCCAATAAAAAATTTTGAACCAATCATAATTTGTAACTTTGATACCAATAGAAAATAGCAATTGAAGATGTGTGATATCAAGTTATCATTGCAAAATCTTTTATTGTTTCAAACATATACCAATTGAAAGATCTAAAATAAAATCTTTTTATTTTTCATAAGCTTATGCATAGTTGATATAAGGTGTTAACTTAACTTAGCATAAACTTTATGTGCTTTAAGAATGTAAATCAATTGTAAGGCAAGCACATGAAAATCATATATATGTATGTGAATAGATAAGATCATCATTTTGAAAATTAGGGCATACATATATAGGAGCCAAAATGTGAGTAATATACCAATTGTAAAATCAACACTGTAAATCATGTATATACTCATAACCAAAAATTGGTAGGTTTAAAGATAGTTAAGTCTAAGCACTACCAAATTTGGAGAATAAATAACTAGTTATAAATAAGTTTTGAAAAACTAGTTAAAGATCCTTCACAAGCATGAAATCATATGTTATTCATGAATTATACTAAATACATACAAGTTTAAGCACTCATAGTCCATAAAGCTCAAAAATTATTTTTTATCATAAAAGATGAGTGTTCAAAGGTTATGTAAATGGTATTTTCATGAAAATAGAAAGTGAAGCATGAATCTCATGAAAATCTTATTTTTCATCTTAAAACAAATCATATATTTTTCATAAAGCATTGCTAAATACATAAAGATTTAATCACTCATGGTCTATAAAGCTCAAAATATTTTGTATCATAAAGATGAGTGTTCAAAAGATCATGTAAATAGCATTCTTATGAAAATAGTCATTCAAGCTCCAAAAGATCATAAATCACATTTTGTTGTACAAATCAAAAACACGAAAAATCATTTTTTATTATTATTATTTATTTAAAATACTAATCTTCATGGTATATGTATGATTTATCCAATTCTAACAATTATGCATACATATCCCAAATATGAAAAGAGTCCAATATATATTACATGAAGGCAAATGACTCAAGGGGTATACATGTATATTTATTAGATTTGAATTAAACACACATATACATGAAGTAAGATCAAGGATAGGCATAACAAGTATAAATGACCGAATCATCAAAACTAGCCTATACACATGCATATAGTGGATACAAATGAGCATGAAGTTCAAATATATATGAGTCAATTGTAGTTCACTATTCATATATGTATAAATGCAAGTTTTGACACATTCTACATTAAGCATGTAAATGCCACATGAGGCACATAGAAATCTTAAAACATGAACATGCTATGAATAATATGAATGAACAAGCATGTAAATAAATGAGATAGGAGTTTAGAAATTGTTACCAACTCCAAGGCTCCTAGCATGGTGGTTGATCCACCAAAGCTCCTTGATAGCGATGCAACCCAAAAGTATGTCCATCATGTCCAAGTGCATCCACTACCAAGGTACCATCCCTCTCACGTTTTGTGAGAGCCCTCACCTACATCACAAGCAAAAGGTGAGGGTTTTGGTACCCATATTTTCTTGGGTCCTTTGGGGTTAGCTTATTATAAGGAACCCAAAATCCTTTAGACATAGCAAAATATAAGTTATGCTTCTTATCAAAACAATATTTTGCTAAATGGCCTTTGCGACCACAATGTGTACAAGTGTACACCCTATCATGATGCTTATGAGTGTGATTGTGATCGTGATGTGCAACATAAGCATGAGCATGATGTGTATGTGCATGAGCATGGGGAACTTGTTTCTTTTGAAACAAAGATTCCAACTTAGAATGATTGAATGCACATGTGCTCAAATTAGAGCTCAAATTATCTATCTTATTTTTCAAATTCTTAATCTCATTAGTTGTGGCATGTAAAGCATGGTGAGATAAAGAATCATTTTTCTTTTTCTTTTGAAAAACATTATCCTTTTCTTTTTCAACAAATTTTCTTTTTAAAGATTTATTTTCTTGAAAAACGATTTCCTTTTGTTTTTCCACCAAATCAATCTTATCCTTCAAAATAGTGTTCCCTTCACATAAATCATTTAATTTAGACATAAGGGAAACATTCTCATTTTTCAAAAACTCATTTTCTTTTTCTAAGCATGCCATTTTATTTTCTAAAGAATCTTTATCATTAAGCATGGCATCAAAATTCTTTTTCAAAATTTTATTATCTTTTTCTAAACATGCAATGTTACTTCTAAAAGAGTCATGTTCTACATGCATGCAATCAAGTTCCTTTTTCAAATTTTTATTTTTCTTTTAATCATGTCATATTTTTCAAGCACAAGATGACAAAAGGTAGCAAGCTCATCATATGACATGTCTACATCCTCATCATCGGATTCGGTGTTTACCTCAAGGGGGTTATCCCCTTGGACCATATAGCATACGTTGGAGATGTCGCTTCCAACGTCCGAATCGCTCCCCGCATAGTATAGATCTTTCTCGCCAAGGGAGATGAGGGTGTTCCAAGCTACAAAAGCCGATTCAACATTAGAAACCCTAGATAAATAATCATCATTTAGGGTTGACTTAATAGCATGAAGGGCTTTTGCATTAGCCTCAATGTTCTTACCATTTAAGCAATATTCTTTATTAGTTGTGGCAAGATATACACTAAGGCCAAGTCCTTTGAGGAACAAAGACATCTTAACCTTCCAAATTTGGATGTTAAGAATGTCAAAGGTGGGTGGTGACATGAAGTCCATTGTGTGTGTACAAATCTTGTGATTAGCCTAAAAGAGGATCTTTAACTCTTAGGTTGTTAGACCCAATATCAAGAGCACTACCTCTGATACCATTGAAAGTTCACCTAGAGGGGGGTGAATAGGTGATGGCTAATCTAATGGTCACTTATGAACAAATAATACGGAATTAAAACTAAGATGACCAAATAAAACTTCTTTTAATTAAACACTTATGTATAACACAATAGTGTTGCCGAATTCCCCTTGCGAGGCTCTGAACAAGCTCCTCTAGATTCCCCTTGAATGGGTTGAGGTGCCGCGTTGGCTCTCTTGGTTGAATACTAGTGTTAACACAATCCCAAGCAAGTATAGCAATTAAGCACAAGGGTATATCAAGCATGTAAAGTAAAGACAATGAAGTAATGCAAGATATAAATGAGACAAAGAGAGAGAGAGAGAGAGATAGAGTAAGCAATCGCAAACACAAAGGGTTTGTTTCGAGGTTCGAGCACACTTGCTCTACATCCCCGCCTTCGACACACGAAGGATTTCCACTATGCACGATCCAACCGGATCTCTCCTTGGTGCCGCAACACCTACAAGCCCTCGGACTCCCAAGTCCCTTACACACGCAAGTCCACCGACTCGCCGAGGCCGCACCTCGCACCACAAGAGTTCACACCCGAACTCCACACCACAACGAGCACACTTGCCCGTCTCCTCAAATACAAAGAAGGATCTTGGTGATCTAAACACTTGATCACCTAACAAAATTCTCACTACAACACCTATAGGATGAATAGCTCAATGGATGCTCAAGTGTTTGTGTGAGAAAGCAAGGAAGGAATCTTTTGGTGAAAATCTCAAGAAATCACTTTTACACTCTTATAAAATCTTCCCTTTTGATTGGAAGTATTAGCTCACTATTTTTGTGGAGAAAAACCTCTGGAATGAATATGAGAAAACAGGCTCTAAGGTCTCCAAAAATCTTGGCTCAAAACAATGACAAAACCCCCTTTTATAGAGGCCAGAAAAATCTGACCGTTGGGCTCTGTCAGAGCTTCCGGTCGACCGGCAACGGTCAAAATCTGACCGTTGCATCCTCCGGTCGACCGACCCGGTCGACCGAGCAACTGGAGAAGAGAGTAAACTCTCTGTCGGTCGACCGGCCCGGTCGACCGAGATTTCCTGAGAGCAAAGCTCTCTGAAGCGGTCGACCGGTCCAGTCGACCGTTCTCCAGTGCACACAGGCGTGCACGTCTTGTGCACGTCCGGTCGACCGACCCGGTCGACCGGCCACTGTCAGTTCTGAAAAATCAGAACTGCCAGAACCAGAAAATTTTGGGATTAAAGATTGGTCTTTTTGGCTTAATAAAAAATCCCATAAATACTTAAAAATTCTACAAAAATAGTTTTATGATTATAGAAACATGCTTGCACAAAATCAAGGCATGTTATTAAAGATTTGACAATTTTTGTAACTTGAAAATATTGGCTTATAATAAAAACTGTTTTTCTAAATCAACATGTTTTTTCCAAATTTTCCTCAAATACAAAAATAAGATATACTTTAAGGCATAGTGTGTATGGATATGATCCACTACACAATCAAGATGAAATATCTAGTTTTTGACATAAAGCACTAAACTTGGTTTTGAAATATCAACATGTTTTTTCAAACTTTCATCAAATACAAAAACAAGATATACTTTAAAGCATAGTGTGTATGGATATGATCCACTACACAATCAAGATGAAATATCTAGTTTTTGACAATAGACTCTAAGCATGGTTTTGGATATAAGATATGTAAACTTGAAATACCAAGAAACAAATAGAATTTTGTCACAATGAAAATCTTTTCTTAACTAGAAAATCTTTTATGAAATGAAATTCTATCAAGAGTGTGTGCGTAAGATATACTTGAGCAATCCACCAATCTATTCTATCCTTTACATTTTTATCTAAAACAAATAAAAAACTTATACCTAGACACAAGTCTTCAACTTCTTGAAGTCTTCCCTTGAAGGCTTCTCATCTTCTTGACTTGGTCCAAGCTTGATCCAAAGCTCCTTGGATCACCCCGTGCTAGCTCCAAATCTAGACATTTAATCTTTTGTTGAGCTTTGCACCTACTAAGATCTTGATAAAGAATCTGTCACTAATTAAACAAGATTATTAGCAAACATAACTTCATGAGTTGATCATCATCAAAACTAGAGTGATAGGCCTTTGGGCCAACATGATGTTGTGCACTGGGCTGTGTACAGGGGCATGGAGCTGTAGGTGGAGGGGAGGGAGCTCGGCCAAGCCATAATGAAGAGGGGGACTGGGTGTGGCGGCCAAATGGCAGGGAGGAAGAGGGATTGAGATAATTAGGGATTAGGTTTAAAGTTATGATTAGGTTATGGATGGTTTATACAGGAAGTGATATGAGTATTAGGTTAAAGGATAATGGCTTGATGGGTTTTGGGTTTGGGTTAAGGAATAGGCTAATAGCTATAGGATCATAGGAGTTTGGGTTTGGATAAATAATGTAAATCACCTGAGGGGGTGAATAGGTGATGGCTATACTAAATGGTGAATAATGAGGAATAAAATTTATTTACTAGCAACCTAGCAAATACCAATCACAACACAAGAAATACTTGCACATAAGTAAACAATGTAAGTGTGCAAGTAAGTATAGAGAGAGTAGAGTGAAGAGAGAGTAAGCAATCGCAAACACGATAATATGTTCCGAGGTTCGAGCCACTGCTCTACGTCCCCACCTTCAACACTATGAAGCATTTTCACTACGACCGATCTTATTAGATCGTCAAATGTTACAAATTCTCAGTAAAACTCAATGGACTCACAAGTCCTCTCTCGTGGTGCCGCAACACTAACACGAAGCTCACTAGCTCACTTGAGGCAGTAAACTCTACAACTTCACAATAAAAGAAAATTGGTGATCTTTACTTGATCACAAAAGGCTCACAAGCACAATCATATAACCAAGATGAGGAGGTGAAACTCTTTAAGATTGTACAGTGGAAATAGCTTGCAAAAATGTAGAGGGAAGGTTCAAGCTAAAAATCAAGAATGTGGAGTTTTGGCTCAAAAGAAAAACTCTTAAGAAAAAGCTAAAACTTGTCTAAATCTTCTTCTAAACTTGTAAAAAAAATTCTATCTTCTTAAATCTTGTTGTTGAATTTTCTACAGTCTCACTATTTATAGGGGATGAAAACATGAAGAGAAACCCAAAACAGTCATTGGAAAAAGACCCAGAAAAAGACAAAACAGAATATAGCCGTTGGGAAAAAATCAAAAGAAAATTCTTTTGTCGGTCGACTGACCGGTCGATCGCCAACGTTCAGATTTCTGACCGTTGGGGATAGCGGTCGACCAGTCGGTTGACCGTTTTTCCAACCAGAGAGCAAAACTCTCAGTCGGTCGATCAGGACGATCAACCGGACCCAACCGAGAGCAAAGCACTTACAATCGGTCGATCGCCCAGTCGAGCGAAGTGCACACAATGCACTTTGGTGCATGTCGATCAACCGCTCTACCAACGGTCGACCGACTTAGGGCCAAAGGCTTGTTATGAAAATCTTTTTGAAACCAATCTTTTATGGAAGAAATAAATTTTGATTTTTAAACACAAAATAAAGTTCTAGGGACCTGATAGAATCAGTGTGTGATCATGAATCAACACAAAACAAAGTTAAAACTATATTTTGTAAAAACACTTTTCTAAATCGAAAACCGATTTTTTCGAAAACTCATTTTTTCGAAACTTGATCTTGAAAATGGAAAGAGAAATGTTTTGAACTCTTTTTAAAACACTTTAAAAATGTGAAAGATGTTTGTGTCAATCCCAAAAGAGTTATCAACCTATATCATCTTGGTTTTAACAAACGACTATAAATCCTATCTAAAACGCAAAAAGCAAAAAATACAAATCTTGATATAGCCTTCTTTTACAAACTTGATCCTTGAGCTCTTTTATGTGCTTAGGCTCTGGGATTTACATCTTCTTGGCTTTCAAACATGTAAGTCTTGTGATGGAGTCAAAATGCAACAGAGTGTTAACCTGAAACTTTGTTGAACAAAATTGTTAAAAACATAACTACATATATTTTGTTATCATTAAAACTAGGGCTAATGTCCTTTGGGCCAACAAATGATGGGTTGGATTTAGCATAAAGGGTATGGTTGAATGGGTAAATGAAATAAAAAGGAAAAAATAAAAATGAAAGGGGGAGGAGAGAGGGGGCTTGGCTTAATATAATACACATACCAAAATAAATTAATAACTAGAAATGTTAATAAACAATAAGTAACCAAAATATAATAATAATACTATAACAACAATAGTAATAACTATAATAAAAAAATGAATAATAATAATACTTTATAGTAATTAGAAATAACAAAGATCTTACTTAACAATAATATTTATAATAAAAATAATTAATAATAGCAATAACAAAAATTAGTTCTAGTAATTAACAATAACACCAATAGTAATTAACCATAATATTGATAATAATACTAATAATATTACATAATCATAATAATAAATAATAATAATAAACACTAATAACAACAATTAACCATAACCATAATAATAAGTTGGGGAGGAAGTCGTCGAAGAGTCGACGAAGAGAAGAAGGGAATCCAGAATTCAGTAGCAGCAGAAAGCAGCAGAACAGGCGTACGGTCGACCGGCCCGGTCGACCGTCGGCAGTAGCAGCGGCTCGGTCGACCGGCCCGGTCGACCGACGTGCACGCTGACATGCACAGCGTAGCGGTCGACCGGCCCGGTCGACCGCAGGATGAGATCGGTCGACCGAGCGGTCGACCGATTGAAGTGATCCAACTCTCGATTGGGAACGGTCGATCGGCACGGTCGACCGGTGCATAGGGTCGGTCGACCGGCCGGTCGACCGACAATCGGGTCTGCCTGTTTCGGAAAGGGTTATTTTTGAACCCTATTTAAGAGCTATGTTGAATTTCTAGGGTTTGTATCTCTTGTATGAGGGTTTGAGAGCAATTGTGGAGGAGAGTAGAGCAGAAGCAGAACTTTCCCGATCTCCATTGCTGTAAGTTGTATTGATTCGTAGAGATCAATAAAACCCTCCCCCTTTCTTGCCCCGAGGACGTAGGCTACAAGGCTGAACCTCGTTAAATCTTGTTTTGTGCTCTTTCTCTGGATTGTTTTGTTTATGCTGGTTGTGGTACTGTTCTTCTGTGCTTTGGAGATCTAGGGTTCCTCTGTGGGGTTGTTGTCGCCGCACAACAAGTGGTATCAGAGCTTCCCAGGTTTCGGGTGGGATTTTCTGGATTCGGAGGGCATCAGGAGCTGATTCGGTGGAGATCGTGTGTCGATCTCAGATCAGCGGTAGTCTTGTTCGTGAGATCGTGTGTCGATCTCAGAACAACGCAAGGAGTGCTCAGGGAATCATTGGTGGAGTAGATCCGGTCAGAAACTCATTCTAGGGTTTCGGGAAGAAGGTAAAAATCTGATTTTTTATCGAAGTAGTGATCTATTTTCAGTTGTTTATTCCGCATACATAGAGGATTCAGTTAGATAAATGGCAGAAGAAAGTACATCAGTTAAGACCACATCAGTTAAGACCATGAATCTCATCCGAGGATAGACGTGGTGAAGTTTAACGGCACAAATAATTTTGGGATGTGGAGGTGTGAGGTTATGGATGCCCTGAATGCATCGAATCTCGAGGACACTCTACTTCTGGAGAAGAGGCGAGGAAAAACTACTGAAGAAGAGTGGGAGAAGATGAACAGGTCCGCGTGTGGGTTGATTAGGTCATGTCTAACACAAGACATCAAATATCTTGTGTTACACGAGACATGTGCTAGGCAGCTGTGGGAGACCCTTGAGAAGAAATATCTGACCAAAAGTGTGAAATCGTGATTGCAGCTGAAGAGCAAGCTATATTGGTTTCAGATGAAGAAGGGGTGCTCCGTGAATGAACACATCAACCGTTACACGAAGCTTCTTACAGATTTGGTGAACATGGATGTCAAGATAGATGAGGAAGACAAGGCAGTAATCCTCCTGAACTCACTCCCAGCGGAGGAGTATGAGACATTCATATTAACCTTTATAAATGGTAGACAGACTCTGAACTATCATGAGGTGTCATCTGTATTGGTAAACTATGAGACGAGGAGACAGGAGAGACAGCCTTCTCAGTCAAGCTCGTCGGCAGAGGCGCTAGCGGTAAGAAGCAGGGGTTCATCTAGGAAGGGCAGTGATGAAAGGGGAAGATCGAAGTCCAGGTCGGGCCATAGGGATCTGAGGAAGTGAAAAACACCTAGAGGGGGGGTGAATAGGTGTAATTGCTAATCTAACAATCTTTTTAAAACTAAGTATGATGAATGATGCAACGATCTCTCAAAACAAGACTAAGAGCCGAATACCCCGTGAAGGGTTCTGAACTCCTTCCTCCGGCTTCCCCTTTAAATGGGTTAGAGGTGCGCAATGCAACCTTGTTGTATGAGATATGATCGATCAAAGCAAAGTATGATGGATGAATAGTGAGATGCGCACAATATAACACAAGTATCATAAGCTTGAAGTAATAGCACAAAGAAAGAAATAAGATCACAAGCAAGTAATTGAAAGCAATATAGAGCAAGAAAAATTTAAAATAAGAATGGACACAAGGCAATCGCAAACACAAATATTTGTTTCGAGGTTCGAGCCACCGCTCTACTCCCCGCCTTCACCTCCGTGAAGGGTTTCCACTATCCACCGAGGACGAATACAATGGTCTACCGAAGACCCGAGCACCGAGCTCCACCACTTACAAGACCTCTACGAGGTGTCTCCACAAGAATAAGAAGATCACAAGAACTAGAGTGATCACAACAAGATCACCAAACTCTTTTACAACACTCTCACTCTTTTTACAACTTCACTATAGTATGAGTTAGGGATTTTTGGCTCTATGAAGTGTAGTGAGAAAATCTCAGTTGTAGAGTGATATTAGCAATCAAACACAACTGAAAAACTAGCTCAAAAAGTATTGGAAATGAAAGCCTTAAACAATTTTTCTTCTCTTTTGAAAAACAATGAAAACTTGAGGATTTTTCTTGGTATTTTGCAAGAGAGTCTTCTCCTCTATTTATAGGGAGAGAAATAGATTTAAAACAATTTATTTAGACCTTATTTGCTCTGAAAATTCTGGAAAACCTGAAAAAGTCTGCCAAAAAGCAGTCAACAAAACAGATTTCAGAATTGCACAAAAGAGGAAAAAACCGTTGGGCAGCAGCAGGCTTGGCGGTCGACCGGGCCGGTCGACCACCAGCTCAGCTGGCAAAGAGCCGTTGGCTCGGGTCGACCGACACTAAAAACAAAAACAAATTTATCTTCGAGCGGTCGACCGGGCCGGTCGACCCAGAAAACCCGAGAGCAACTGCTTTCAGTCGGTCGACCGCCCGGTCGACCGACAAACGTGCACAAGTGTGCACGTCCTGGCACTGGCGCCGGTCACCGGACACCCTGAAATAAGAAAAACAGTAGGATTTTGACATAGAAAATTTTGTAAAAATTCTTTTGAAGTAGGGAAAGTTAAGTAACATGCTGGAAAGAGTATACATACATGATCTAAACAAGATATATATATATTTGTAAAATTAAGGGTCATGTATATATATGCTAAGGCATGAAACATAAATTTTGACAAACGAAAACTTGGATAAAAACGTGAGTGTGTATCCTAGAGCCAATATCCAAAACTCAAATTTTAACATTCTAATTCTTACATTGTTCTAAGTACTACAAGTGCTTCAAGAGGGCTTTTCACCATCAAGGTCTTTAACACTTGAGTCTTGAGCCCACTTTGAGTTGACTTGAGTCCAAAGCACTTTCTTTTAGGGTGTAAACCTTTTAGTAGAGTTAGAACCCTGAAACACACTTAAACAATAAACAATATTAGTACAAATAACTAATATGTTTTGTAATCATCAAAACACACTAAACATGGGTGATTGTAACCTTGGCCAACAATCTCCCCCTTTTTGATGATGACAAAACATATTGGTTATTTAAACAAAAGTGAAAGAAGAGCTTGGAAAGCTCCCGCTCAAATAATGATATGTATCAAGAAAAACTAAATACATAAGACATGAAAAAACACATAGTTTGTCAAGAACTCAAATACATCAAAACAATCAAACATTTCTTTTTATCATTTCTTTTTCTCCCCCTTTTTGTCATACATCAAAAAGGGTGAAACCAAAACAAACAAAATATTTAAGCATCCATAATGCAAACATTCAACTCACCACAAATAAAAGAAAATCTAGCATAATCTAGAGGTTTAGTAAAAATATCGGCAAGTTGAAAATCGGTAGAAACATAATCAATATCAATATCACCTTTCTCATAATGATCTCTAAGAAAGTGATACCTAATGTCAATGTGTTTGGTTTTACTATGTTAATTTGCATTCTTTGTCATGTGAATAGTACTAGTATTATCACAAAATATTTTAACATGATCAAAGTGTAAATCATAGTCAAGGAGAGTATGTTTCATCCAAAGAACTTGTGCACAACAAGCTCCGGCCGCAACATACTCCGCCTCGGCGGTTGATAGGGCTACCGAATTTTGCTTTTTGGAAGACCAAGATACAAGACAATTACCTAGGAATTGACATGTTCCACTTGTACTCTTCCTATCTACCCTACAACCCGCATAGTCAGCATTCGAAAAACTCTTCATTTCAAATAATCGGTTTTAGGATACCACAAACCCATTTCAATAGTGCCCTTAAGGTATCTAATTATGCGTTTAACCGCAATTATATGAGACTCTTTAGGACAAGATTGAAAACGTGCACAAAGACAAACGGAAAACATAATATCCGGCCTACTAGCCGTCAAATACAATAAACTACCAATCATGCTACGATAAAGCTTAATGTCTACACTTTTACCTTGTTCATCCTTGTCAAGCTTGGTAGTTGTTGCCATGTGAGTTTTGCTTACTTTAGATCCTTCAAGCCCGAACCTTTTGATTAGTTCCTTTGTGTACTTTGCTTGATTGATGAAGATCCCATCCTTCCTTTGCTTGATTTGGAGTCCAAGGAAATAGTTGAGTTCCCCATCATAGACATTTCAAATTCTTCCTTCATGCATGATTCAAAAGCTTGGCAAAGAAATTCATTAGTATAACCAAAACTAATGTCATCAACATATATTTGCACAATAAGAATATCTTTTCTACATGTTTGTAAACAAAGTTGTGTCAATTTTTCCTTTCTTAAAATCATTTGAAATTAAAAATGAAGAAAGCCTTTCATACCAAGCCCTAGGGGCTTGTTTAAACATAAAGAGCTTTATCTAATTTAAACACAAAATCCGGATGTGTAGGATCAACAAACCGGGGGGTTGTTCAACATACACCTCCTCTTCAATAAAACCATTTAGAAAAGCACTTTTAACATCCATTTGAAACAATTTAAAATCTTTATATGAGGCAAAAGCTAGTGTCATCCGTATGGCTTCAAGCCGTGCTACGGGTGCAAAGGTTTCTTCAAAATCGATCCCTTCGATTTGAGTGTAACCTTGGGCAACTAACCTAGCTTTATTCCTAACAACGTTACCCGATCATCCAACTTGTTCTTAAAGATCCACTTAGTACCAATTGTTGGTCTATCGTGGGGCCTAGGAACAAGGTGCCAAACTTGGTTGCGCTCAAATTGATTGAGTTCCTCTTGCATAGCTAGCAACCAATATGAATCGGCCTCGGCTTCGAGGACGTTCTTGGGTTCAACATGAGAAATAAATGCATAATGGCCACAATAGTCATGAAGTTTAGAGCGAGTGGTTACCCCTTTAGATACTTCACCTATGACGAGGTCCTTGGGATGATGAGGATTGTATCTCCAACCCTTTGGAAGTTGTTGAGTAGGCTCCACTTCATTTGTGTGATTTTCATTTCCTTGAGCCTCTTCTACTTTAGCTTCACTTCCTTCATCATCCTTTGGCTTGTCTCCCATAGTAGGTGTATCCTCCAAGGTCACTTTCTCCAAGCCTTCATCCAATGCATCTATTTCTACAACATTCTTAACAAACAAGTTAGATTCTTCAAACTTAACATGTATAGATTCCTCAATAGTCAAGGATGATCTATTGAAGATTCTATAAGCCTTACTAGTGTTAGAATAACCAACAAAAATAGCCTCATAAGATCTAGCATCAAATTTTCCTAAATTATCTTTTGTATTTAAAACAAAACATTTGCATCCAAAAACCTTGAAATATGAAACATTTGATTTTCTAGAAAAGTACATTTCAAAAGAAGTTTTTGAAGTATTCTTACACAAGCAAACACGATTTGATATATAGCATGATGTATTAACGGCCTCGGCCCACAAATAATGTGGTAGACCATATTCACTTAACATTGTCCTAACCATCTCTTGTAAAGTTCGATTTTTCCGTTCAACTACTCCATTTTGTTGTGGAGTTCTAGGACAAGAAAGTTCATACTTTATTCCATTTTCTTCACAAAAAGTGGTAAAGGGTAGGTTAATGAACTCACCTCCTCTATCACTTCTTATTCTTAAAATCGAAACATCTTTTTCTTTTTCAACTCTTTTCTTAAAGGTTTGGAAATATGAAAAAGCTTGATTTTTGTGCTCAAGAAAGAAAACCCAAGTAAATCTTGAAAAGTCATCAACCAAAACGAATGCAAATCTATTCCCACTTAGACTTTTGGTTTGTGTAGGGCCAAATAGATCCATATGGATTAACTCCAAGGGACGTGATGTCATGATATCCTTAATTGATTTGAAAGAAGACTTAGTTTGTTTCCCAAATTGACATGCGTCACAAACTCGGTCCTTTTCAAAACTCAAACAAGGAATACCTTTCATCATTTCCTTTGTGTTTAACCTAGAAATATGATCAAATGAAATATGGCCTAATCTTCTATGCCACAACCAAGAGTCATCATCGAGGGCTTTTAACAAGTAATATTACAAGACATATTAGACATATCTATCATATAAACATTACTTTCACGAAAACCGGAAAACACACAAGTATTTGAAATTCTATCAATTACTTTACAAACAACATTATCAAAAACAACATCAAAGCCTTTATCACAAAGTTGACTAACACTCAAGAGGTTATGCTTGAGGCCATCAACTAAAACAACATTCTCAATTAAAGGGGATGTGCCGAGTTTTACATTACCAATACCAATGATTTTACCCTTGGCATCATCTCCGAAGGTGACGGTGCCACCTTCATGGTATCTTGATAGGGTTGCAAAGTTGTTGATGTCCCAAGTCATGTGCCTTGAGCAACCACTATCAAGATACCACAATCCTCTACGTCGTTGGGCTTTGGAAGGTATCTATATCATTTAACAAAATCGTTGACTTTGGTACCCAAACTTTCTTGGGTCCTTGAAAGTTAGTGTTTCGAACCCAAATATTATGATAAGAAGAACTTAGTCTATCATAGCAAAAATTGGCTAAGTGTCCTTTCCGCCCACAATGTGAACATGAGAACACTCTTCCATACATGAATGCATGATGTATGTGTGAAGTGTGAGCATGTTTTGAGGGTTTGCCACGATGTAAAGGTTGTGTGGTATGAACATGAGCATGTACATGATGAGCATTTTTCTTAGGGGCTTGTTTCTTAGGAAACATAGCCTCTATCTTCTTTTTATCAAACTCACAATTTTTCAAAACAATTCCTAATGAGTCTATTCTTTCCTTAAGCATGGTAATCTCATTAAAATCAACTAGTGGGGACTTGCCTTTACAAGAAATCTTGTACTTATCAAAATCATTTTTAGTTGTAGCTAAAGTAGAGAGCAAGTCATCCTTTTCTTTAGAAAGATTTACTACTTGAAGACTAAGAGATTCATTTTCCTTTTTCATTTTTAAATACTTTTTCTTTAGAAAATCATAATTATGAGACAATTCTACAAAAGCTTCTCCTAATTCATCCATAGATAATTCTTCATCAAAAGAAGTGGAAGGGGTTACCTTGCTTGTGCTTTCATTAGCCATGAAGCACATGTTGGCGGTGTTGATCTCCTCCTCGGATTCACTCTCGGAATCCCATGTAGCCTTCATTGCTTTCTTCTTGAAGGGCTTCTTGGATGTGGAGGGCTTTACTTTGTCCGGACACTCCGCTACAATGTGTCCCGGTCTTTGGCAATTGAAGCATATAATCTTCCGTTCTTCTTTTGCCTCCTTGCCATCTCCTTCTTCCTTGAAATTTTGCCTGTTGTACATCCTCCGGACGTTCTTCACAAGAAGTGAGAGCTCTTCGTCATCTTCTTCTTCATCGTCGTCTTCGGAGTGTGTGGATTGACTCTTGAAGGCTATGGCCTTTTTCTTGGAAGGAGCCATGTCCTCCCTTGCTTTTCTCTCTATCTCATGGGTTTTGAGATTCCCAATGAGACCATTAGCTCCATCTCCTCCTTGTCATTGAGTTCCTTCAAGGTTGTTGCTTTTACTCCCCATGAAGGAGGAAGAACCCGGATGATCTTTCTTACTCTTTGATCATTGTCAATAGCATCACCTAGAGAAGAAAGTCCATTAGTGATCTTTGTAAATTTGTAACCATATCATCTATGGTTTCATGTTCTTGCATGCTAAAATTCTCATATTGGGACCGAAGAAGGTCTATCTTAGCCCTCTTCACTTGTGAGGTCCCCTCATGTGTGACTAACAAGTGTGACCAAATCTCGAATGCGGATTTGCAATGGATGACTCTAGCTATGTCATCATCATTGAGGGCTTGAAGTAGTGCATAGTGAGCCCTGGCATTGGCATCAAATTCTTTGGTCTCTATTTCGGACCAAGTAGATTCATCATCGGGGGGTGCACTAAAGGGTTTGGTCATGACCTTTGCAACTCGACTACCTAGAGATTGCAAGAAAACGGTCATCTTAACTTTCCATATGGGAAAGTTAAGTCCATCAAACTTAGGGGGTGTCTTGATACCATCGGCCATCTTTACTAAGTGAGTATGAATGAAATGATTAGCAAAATTAGGATCTCTATAAGGTTGTTAAGCCAAATCCTAGAGTCCAAGCTCTGATACCAATTGAAAAACACCTAGAGGGAGGGTGAATAGGTGTAATTACTAATCTAACAATCTTTTTAAAACTAAGTATGATGAATGATGCAACGATCTCTCAAAACAAGACTAAGAGCCGAATACCCCGTGAAGGGTTCTGAACTCCTTCCTTCGGCTTCCCCTTTAAATGGGTTAGAGGTGCGCAATGCAACCTTGTTGTATGAGATATGATCGATCAAAGCAAAGTATGATGGATGAATAGTGAGATGCACACAATATAACACAAGTATCACAAGCTTGAAGTAATAGCACAAAGAAAGAAATAAGATCACAAGCAAGTAATTGAAAGCAATATAGAGGAAGAAAAATTTAAAACAAGAATGGACACAAGACAATCGCAAACACAAATATTTGTTTCGAGGTTCGAGCCACCGCTCTACTCCCCGCCTTCACCTCCGTGAAGGGTTTCCACTATCCACCGAGGACGAATACAATGGTATACCGAAGACCCGAGCACCGAGCTCCACCACTTACAAGACCTCTACCGAAGAGGTGTCTCCACAAGAATAAGAAGATCACAAGAACTAAAGTGATCACAACAAGATCACCAAACTCTTTTACAACACTCTCACTCTTTTTACAACTTCACTATAGTATGAGTTAGGGATTTTTGGCTCTATGAAGTGTAGTGAGAAAATCTCAGTTGTAGAGTGATATTAGCAATCAAACACAACTGAAAAACTAGCTCAAAAAGTATTGGAAATGAAAGCCTTAAACAATTTTTCTTCTCTTTTGAAAAACAATGAAAACTTGAGGATTTTTCTTGGTATTTTCCAAGAGAGTCTTCTCCTCTATTTATAGGGAGAGAAATAGATTTAAAACAATTTATTTAGACCTTATTTGCTCTGAAAAATTCTGGAAAACCCTGAAAAAGTCTGCCAAAAAGCAGTCAACAAAACAGATTTCAGAATTGCACAAAAGAGGAAAGAGCCGTTGGGCAGCAGCAGGCTTGGCGGTCGATCGGGCCGGTCGACCGCCAGCTCAGCTGGCAAAGAGCCGTTGGCTCGGGTCGACCGGGCCGGTCGACCGACACTAAAAACAAAAACAAATTTATCTTCGAGCGGTCGACCGGGCCGGTCGACCCAGAAAACCCGAGAGCAACTGCTTTCAGTCGGTCGACCGCCCCGGTCGACCGACAGACGTGTACAAGTGTGCACGTCCTGGCACTGGCGCCGGTCGACCGTGCCGGTCGGCCGGACACCCTGAAATAAGAAAAACAGCAGGATTTTGACATGGAAAATTTTGTAAAAATTCTTTTGAAGTAGGAAAAGTTAAGTAACATGCTGGAAAGAGTATACATACATGATCTAAACAAGATATATATATTTGTAAAATTAAGGGTCATGTATATATATGCTAAGGCATGAAACATAAATTTTGACAAACGAAAACTTGGATAAAAACGTGAGTGTGTATCCTAGAGCCAATATTCAAAACTCAAACTTTAACATTCTAATTCTTACATTGTTCTAAGTACTACAAGTGCTTCAAGAGGGCTTTTCACCATCAAGGTCTTCAACACTTGAGTCTTGAGCCCACTTTGAGTTGACTTGAGTCCAAAGCACTTTCTTTTAGGGTGTAAACCTTTTAGTAGAGTTAGAGCCCTGAAACACACTTAAACAATAAACAGTATTAGTACAAATAACTAATATGTTTTGTAATCATCAAACACACTAAATATGGGTGATTGTAACCTTGGGCCAACAGGAAGAACCAGTGTGCCTTCTGCAGAGAAATAGGGCACTGGAAAGTGGACTGTCCGAAGTTCAAAGGGAAGAAGAAGGAGTCGAAGGCTGAAGAAAATCTTGCAAAGGTGACGAATACTCAGAGGAGTAATTCACAGGCAGATGGATCAGATTCGGACTCGTCAGGTTTCTCGTTTTCAGTCATTACTCCCATCGTTGGTCACTCATGGAAGATGAGTGGATTTTGGATACAGGTACAACATACCATGCGTGCCCTAATCGGGGCTGATTTTCTAGCTTTGAGAAGCTGGAGGGGTGTTCGGTAGTTATGGGCGATGATCACCCATGTGTCATTGAGGGTGTAGGTATAATCCAAATCAGAATGTTTGATGGGATGGTAAGGGAGCTGAAGGGAGTGAGGTATGTACCTCAGTTGAAGAGAAATCTAATCTCCGTGGGAGCTTTGGAAGCATCGAGTATGGTGATATCTGTTCGAGATGGTGATCTCAGGATGATCAAGGGCTCGATGGTGGTGATGAAGGGCGTCCGCCGAGACAATCTCTACTACTTGAAGGGTAGTACTATTACAGATCAGGTGGAGACTTCCAGTTCCTCATATGATGGTTTCCCGGGGGTCTGGCAGGGAAAGGTCGGACAGGAAGAAGAAAAGTCTTTGCGAGCTCCTGCAAAGATGGAATCGTTGGAAGGTGCTGCTACCTGCAAGTTGGAAGGTGAACACAACGTTCTGGATAAGAAAAAGGTGACATTCAGCATCAGTACTCACCGCAATGAAGGTCTTCTTGATTGTGTTCACGTGTGCATTTGGGGACCTGCTAAGACGGCATCGCTTGGAGGTCACAAGTACTTTGTCTCTTTCGTTGATAGTTTATCTAGGCACTGTTGGATATATCCCATGAGACAAAATAGTGAAGCCCTAGATATATTGGTGAAGTGGAGAGGAAGAATGGAGAGGCAGATTGGTAGGAGGATCAAGGAGCTAAAGATTGGTAATGTTGGAAAGGACATATACCAATTCCTACGATTTGGCCAGAACACCAGAATTGTTACTCACTTCAAGACAGGTACAGATGGGTTGGCTAAAGAAGTAGTCCGTTCCTTGCTAGAGGAGGTTCGGCGGTTGTTATCTAATGCAGGATTAGACAAGTCGTTTTGAGCTGAGGCGACTGAGTATGCTAGCCATCTCATGAATAGATCGACTGCGATAGGAGGTAAAGCTCCATTGAAAATTTGGTCTGGGAAAGCTGCTCAAGATCATGGTGTGCTGCGGGAGTTTGGAAGTCCGACCTACTTCAGTGCCAAGAATGGCAAGGTGAATCCGCGAGCAAAGAGATTTGTGTATTTGGGTGTCAAGAGGAACAGCTACAAGTTGTGAGACCCCGAAGACAAGAAGATCATGATGAGCAGGAATGTCACATTCAGAGAGACTTCAGTGTTGAAGTCTACCGTCTTTCAGCAGGTAGAGAGGACGGAGACCAAGGAAGTATCGCAGCGGGTGGAGGTTGATGCTACTCCATCATCTCCAGTTGGTTCGGCATTAGAGAAGACTTCATCGGATGTGACATCGGGTGGAGATTGTGAAATCAAGGGTGATGCTGAACAGGTTAAAGACATTGCTGAAGATGTCAAGGTGCTTGCAGCTATTGGAACCAAGGTGAAACCACGCTTGTGGGGGAAAGAAGCATGAATCTCAAGCTTGTGATCGCGACAAGCTCAAGTTGAAGGCCGTTGTTCTCCATGATGGTCAGGAAGAGGTTCATATGACTCAGTCAGATAGGTTCACTGCTGCAGATACATGTACCAGTATTTGAGCTTGATGAAGCTCATTCAAATGAACTACGGTTGGCTTCATCCTTTGGGCAAGGTACGTAGGCAGCCGTAAAGGCGCAGCCATTTGGTGATGCAACCCGTATGAAGCTATTTGGGTTATCGAGAAGCTGTTTGGATCTTCACGTAGAGGTGAAGAGTTGTGGCCGATGGAACTTCACGTAGAGGTGGAGAGGCTTCACGTAGAGGTGAAGTGTTGTGGCCAGTTGGACTTCACGTAGAGGTGGGGTGTTGTGATCTCGATGAACAGGTTAATCTTCCGGTGAGAAGATGTTAAGCTTACATAAGGAGTGGTGTGCATCCAGTTGAAGCCGATAGTGTTTGGTGTGCTCTACGCAGACTTGGTTGGACCGTCAGTGGAAGACAGGTAGACTAGATAGAGCTAGTCAGTTGGAGAGTCAGTGTTGGCTCATGAGAAGTCTTCGTGAGGTCGTGAAGTTGCGGAGTAGAAGCCATGTTGGTGATCGGCATGTATGAAAGTTCTCCTAAGGTGAAGTGCAGGGAAGGCATGTGCGATGTTTTCCAGGGATAGCTGAGCTAAAGATTCCAAGCCGAGATCGTATGTCGATTTCGCCGAGATCGTGTGTCGATTTCGTCTGGTGCGCGCAAGCCGAGATCGTCTGTCGATTTCGCCGAGATCGTGTGTCGATTTCGCCAGGTGATAGACTGCGGTACGTTGGAGATCGGCTTAGATTTTGGAAAAATCTTCACCGAGGTGGAGAATTGTTGGGGGAGGAAGTCGTCGAAGAGTCGACGAAGAGAAGAAGGGAATCCAAAATTCAGTAGCAGCAGAACAGGCGTACGGTCGACTGGCCCGGTCGACCGTCGGCAGTAGCAGTGGCTCGGTCGACCGGCCCGGTCGACCGACGTGCACGCTGACATGCACAGCGTAGCGATCGACCGGCCCGATCGACCGCAGGATGAGATCGGTCGACCGAGCGGTCGACCGACTGAAGTGACCCAACTCTCGGTTGGGAACGGTCGACCGGCACGGTCGACCGGTGCATAGGGTCGGTCGACCGGCCGGTCGACCGACAGTCGGGTCTGCCTGTTTTGAAAAGGGTTATTTTTGAACCCTATTTAAGAGTTGTGTTGAATTTCTAGGGTTTGTATCTCTTGTATGAGGGTTTGAGAGCAATTGTGGAGGAGAGTAGAGCAGAGGCAGAACTTTCCCGATCCCCATTGCTGTAAGTTGTATTGATTCGTAGAGATCAATAAAACCCTCCCCCTTTCTTGCCCCGAGGACGTAGGCTACAAGGCCGAACCTCGTAAAATCTGTGTTTTGTGCTCTTTATCTGGATTGTTTTGTTTGTACTGGTTGTGGTACTGTTCTTCTGTGCTTTGGAGATCTAGGGTTCCTCTGTGGGGTTGTTGTTGCCGCACAAAACCATAATAATAACAACAACATTAATAATAATTAATAACATTAATAATAATGATAATAAATAACAATCATAATGATAATATTAGTAACAATCTCCCTATTGGTAATAACAAACAATAATAATAGTAATAGTAATAATATTAATAGCAAATAAAGCTAAATTAACATTTGGTATTTTAAAATAATTAGTATATTTAATATGATAATAACCATAACTTAAGTAAATTAATAATGATAAATAAATAAAATAAAATTTATGGCAAAAATATATATTTAGAAAATTAAAATAAAGTATTACTAACTACAGATATTACAATATTAATAAGAGCGTTTTGGACTTATGATCTCTTTTTGTCACTAGTTAGTCATGTGTTTTAATCTTTAAGTCCGTTGTGGTATAATATAATTTGTTGCCACAAACGAATCTTAATATATCAAAAGGTCAATAAGAAAATAATGATATGACTTTCATGTCTAAATATTTCTAAAAATATACTGTTGGTTGTAGTAGTCACTTTCTGACCCGCTTAAAATCGGAACGCGTGTTTATACCGCCTCAGATACATATGTGACACGTGGACACTTCTAGAACCTCCAATCCAGAGCCGTCGCCCAGTTCGAATTCCAAGTGGAGCAGATAGATAGAAAGAAGAGATAAATCTAGGTACAAATATCTTTTTGTCAACTCGATCCACATTTAAACTAGGCAGTTACACCCACGGAACAAATCATCCTCATTTACAGATTATCAGATAAAGATGGACTCTCGTCCATCTCATTCACATCCGCATATTCAACCCTAACCGCCTTTGAGATAAGCGATCAAATATTTAAACAGATAAACAAACATTACCTGCATAAATAGTAGATCCCTTTTAACGCGAAGGGGGACGATCCATTGTATTTAGAATTTTAGTACACCAGAGAACCCCAACTATAATCGCTATTGATATAGTGGAATCCTCTCCCTCTCTTTGTGGTTTTTCCCATTCGAGTTTTTCACGTAAAATCTGTACGTTTGTGGTGATTTTTTGTGATTTGATTATACCGACTTCATTATTTTAGTGCGTGAACTGATTCTGTAACACGCCGTTCTTGGAATACGTACTGGATACGCATTCTAATTTTGATAATATTTTTTTTTATCTCCTCCCTGTATTTGTTTTTGCCTTGTGATTATTTATGCAATTGTTACGTATTGGATCCGGATTTTCTGGACTCATAGTCAGCCCAAGTCTGAACAGAGAACCTGATATCGACGTACTGTCTGATTTGATCTTTCTGATAGTTCAATTTGATCAATTTCAATTTTAGATACTATTTTTCAATATTTAGATTTTCATGATTTTTTGAAAATTTTCCGAATTAATTTGCAAAATCTTCAAAACCGGCGTCGATCGGTATCGATGACCGATTTTTGAATTTTTAATTTTCGAATGGAGTTGAATTTTTAAAACGGCTTTCATATTACTTCTTACAATCTCATTTTCCATCAAAATGCATTTTTGAAAGTTTTCCTGAATTTATCGAAATTCGACAGGTTTTAGTGTCCACCGGTATTGCCGGAAGAGTTTAGGATTTTTAATTTGAAAACGGGATTGAACTTCTTAGATTCCATTTCACCCTGTACCTTAAAATAATAAATATTTTTGAGAATTTTTGGGAACATTTTTGAGCTAGTCAAATTTAACAGAATATAATATTATTATAATTTATTTTTTTATTCTTTCATTCCTTTTTTCTTCTTCTTTTCCCTAGCCCCATGTACTGCTGCTGACCTACACTCCATCCCCTCTCCTATCACATGCCCATCTCCCATCCCATCACCTCCCTTTCTTTTATTTTATTAATTTATCTTTTTAAAAACAAACAAATGCTTCTCTCTCCCCCATTTTCTTCTTCACTCCCCTCTCTCTGTCTCAATTCCCCCCTCTCTGGCCGCCAACAACACCACCGCCAACACCTCCACCTCCGGCTATGACCCCTGCATCAGCGGCTACTCCTCCCCAACTCTCTCCTCCTCCTCTCCAATCACCAATGTCATCACCTCTTTCAAGCATCACCACAAACATCCACTATATCATCATCTACTTCACCACCTACAATCACCACCCATCACCACTTACATCCCCACCATCACCACCACTCCATCTTGTAACGTCCCGATCCCGCAGGTACGGGGACGTTATGGCAACGTACATACGCGAGGTGGAAACACCCTCACGCGTACGTTAAGCCTCAGTACAGGACATAGCTTCCATATACACAAGTGTTCCAGCAGGAAATAAGTACAAGAGTACCTGCAGAAAGAGATTAGTGATCATAACAGATATAAAAATAGGGATCAATAAGATAACAGGAAACAAATCACAAAGATACCTATGAATAGTCTCGATGATGAGGCTCCTATGTGAACCCAATGAACTATCTGACAAAACGATAACTCGGATCTTCAAGCTGGGCACGCAAACTCAGGGTCGTCAGAAAGCGACCTAGTGAGTGGTAAAATGAAGGAGGCAGTAATAGATATAATAGTAATACAAGCACGATAATAATATAGAATACATGATGTTGTAATAGTGATATCATATAATAAGCATATAATAAGTAGAAGAAATATATAAACCTGTCATCTTTTAATACCATCACTACCAAACTAGTTATCATCGGGTCATGTCTTTAGTCGTATCCAGTTTAGATAGTAAATAAGGTTCTGATACATCTCCATCACCACCAACACCTTCACCACACCACCTTCATTTGCTTCTCCTCTAATCATCATCACCACCACAACTTCAACAACAACCACAACAACTCTGCTCCACCTCCTCCCCGGGACCACCTCGCTGGCGCCGCCCTAGCTGCCGGCCAACCTCCCTCTTCTTCTTCTTTCTTTTCTTTTTTCTTTTCTTCTTCCTTCCCTTCTTCTTTCTTTTTCTGTTCTCTAAATCTGAGAACTCTCTCTCCCCTTGTTGATTTATCTCTCTCTCACTCTAATTTTCTCTCCCTTCCTTCTTCTCTTGCCACATCACTCTCTCTCTCTTTTATTCTTTTCTCTCTGCTCTCTCATTCTCTCTCTAAAATTTGTGAATTATATTTATATATTTTAATATGGATTGGTGGTGTGCACGTGTTTCTGGTGTTCCAGGATTTTATGGTGTTTTTGAATATTTAGGCGAGTACTTTTTCTGGATTGCGAATACTACTTTATATAAGCGAGTACTCTCTTTCAGTATTTGGGGCGAGTACTTCTTTTCGGTATTTGGGGCGAGTATTATATTTGTATTGGATATGCCTAGATACGCTCCCGCTTCGCTTGGCTTCACATGACTATTTAATAGCTTATTTTATTATTATTATAATTATGATTGTGAAGAGTTTGAAATGTTTAACTATGATGTTTTCCTGTATCATGTTACATCACTGGATGATTGTCTGACATATGATGTTGTGACTCTGTATTCAACTTACCTGACACCGATATGTTAATTACCTGACACTTGATATATGACACTGATACTTGACATGCAATCACTTAACGCCTAATATCTGACACCTGATGCTTGACATGCTATCACCTGATACTGAATATTTGATAAATACACCTGATACATGACACTTGCTACTTGCTACTAATACACTTGACCTGATGTTGTAACATCTGACTGGACACTATCACACCTGACACCTGTATTATATTGCATATTCATGATTATCGCTTTTACGGGGACTTGACATGATTACTATACTATTACCAGACATCTGGTACTCCTGAACTTCTGTACTACTGAACTTCTGTACTCCTGTATTCCCGAACCCTGAAACAGTGAGACTCCTGATATTATACTCCTGATAGTATAATCTTGTGGATCCCCGTAAAAGGCTAATCATGGATATTGGATTATTGTGAATTCACTGTGGACATTATCACTGGACAATATATATATATATATATATATATATGTGTGTGTGTGTGTGTGTGTGTGTGTGTGTGTGTAAAATAAATTACTCAACTTATACTGGAGTGGGGGAAACGAATATATACCGTTATAATGTCATATTTATAATGGTGGATATCTCTGAAGTGTCGTGTGAGCGCGTAATGATAAGTCCCTGAAAGTAGTAGCCTGATCTCTGAAATATCGTGTGGGGCGCGTTCCTCAGAAGCAATAACCTGATCTCTTGAGTTGTAGTGTCGGTCAGAGGCGAGATCCACTATAAATGTGATCCATCAGTTCTCCACCAGTTTTCAATATAACTCATCTTATTCATATGTAGATCTATGTGCACCGGTAACACATACCTCGACATATGGATCAGATAAATTATAAGAATTTAATAACCAAACAATAATAATATTAGAAACGTGTGATATTTTGTCTCTTTTTCGTTCGGATACTGGTACACCCATATCAGATCCGAGTGAGTTCCACTAGAGCACAAACTCTAGTATGGACTGTCAGTAATGGGTGACACTGGCAGGGGATGACTAAAATACCAAACAGTACTGATGATTATTATTGGATAACTTAAATACATCACATAATTTACTCATGCATGTGACTTGCCTTTTATTATAATTCAACAATTCATGTTGTCTGACTTGAGCTTGACATTTTGTTTACTATATATGATTTTAGATTATTATAGGATTTCCTAATATCTTGTTTACTGACTTATACTGACATTACATGTTTATGTGTATCTATACTCTCGAAATTGTTTTCTATCCATATTTCCGATTTAGATTTATCGATATACGTGTACTTACTTGATTTCGGATTTACTACCGATCCTCTGATTTTCATTTATGTTACTTGTGATTGCTTGTACCTATATGCCAGACCACATCACATGATCATGTACACGTGTAACTGCCTGAGCATGCCAACTGGTTTATCTTACGTACTCGTTGGGTTGCTTTCTGACAACTCTGGATCTTCATGTCCAGATCTTAGAATCCGGATCGTGGTGACCTTGTAGTAGCTGATCAGAGTGCACAGCGAAAGCGTGGATAAGCTGTTATATGTCCGGACCCTCCTTTCTTCCAGCCACCGTGATCGGCTCATGAGATTCTCATCTTTCTACTCGTGAATATTTTCCAGTCTTTTATATTACATATCATACTTTTGCGCTTCTTGGTGATCTAATATTTTTAGCATGCTATGTGATAACTGTGTACTTGTGCTATTATAGCTGAAATGTATATTACCACTATGCTCTCATACTTTGATTCTTACTTGTACTGATGCATAATGTATACATCTGAGGGTATTTTCGCCCTCCGTATATACGTCGCAATAACGTTTCTGTACCCACGGGATCGGAGTGTTCCAGATTCCTTAGAAATTAACCACAACAGTGACCGTGCTAAAGTTTGTAGTAAAGAAAACATAATTGTTTTTTGATGCTTCACAATGTTAATCCCAAAATAAAAGATTTGCGTCATAGTGATCAACATCACATTACTATGATGCTTTTAGGTTATATAGGAAGAAATTATCAGATCCCAACAGACGAATTTGTATACATATTCTATTATCCACCTCTAACTTCTAGATTGGTCCAAGCATTTGAAAATTTTATTATGGTCACCCAATTCATTGCGGGCCCCAATTTGAGACACAAAAAGACACAAGGACGAAGGCAAAATATCGCCTCCCACTTTCTATGTGTCTGGTCCCAGGACACAAGTTTTTGAGAAAGGGATCTTTCCATGAAACGGAGTGGGCTCACCATCAACTTTGTCCCAATGAAAATGAGACATATCATGGCTCACACATTGGTCCAATATTTATATATTTTTCAAGGGGGATGTATTTGGACTTGTGTTCCTGTCACATGGGATCTTAAGCTCGAGTCCCGGTTCGAGATTGGCTCGTCAAAAACTTGTTTAAATTGTTTGGATTGAACATAAGCTTGATGATAAATTTAATAGCTTATAAACATGGGTGTTTTTATTTATATGTTTTAAGTCTATATTTTGTTTATAATTTATAATTTTGTATAAATAGTTATTGTCAATAGATGTGCACAAAGTTTTTTTTTTTTTGGCCCCATTATGTTGGCAATAAGAGATGGCAACTAAAAATCTTCTCAATCTGGACAACAAAAGACTTAACGATTGCATGAAATTTTTTCTTAGAAACAAATTAAACAATACCCGAACGCGGAAATAAAGAAAGCGGAAAAGGTTAGGGTGACGATACAATTCCATCATTCAATAACTTGATTTGAATCAGATCTGAAATTTGAGTTTGGATCTTTAGAATTAAATCCGAGTATTATAAAAGGATCAATACACGTGTCAATGTATGAATAACCTTCTTATTGTATGTGTGTGTGGCTCAAACACATGAACCAAACCCCAGAAAAAGGGCTATAAATCTTGAAGCTTAGAGTTATTGGTCTCAAATCCACTTTGAATCTTGTTTAATCCATGGATTTCTTTTAAAAGCTAGTCATAATCCAGGGGTTTTGCTCATAGAATCTTGTATTATTTTATTATTATCTGCCAACCTGAGTTGGGGACTTTGCCAACAGCAAAACAGTTTCATGTGTGCAGCAGTGGTCCACTGTATGCTCACATGAGTCATGCGACAACAAGTATATATGTAAGCATATGCTGCAATTATTATAAGCACACTTGATCAGTTGATCTCCACGTAGACTAATCCTAGCACAAGGGCTTGGTTTTTGGGTCAATTAGAGCAGGATTGTACTCTTGTGTGAGTGTCCAAGGTTGCAATTAAATTATGTTATCCATCTGTTTTATAATTTAATCCTTCAGCTTTTAGTGTATGGTTTTTTTTTTTTTTTTTTTTTATTGACATTATATCTTAACTGGATTTGAACTTGAGATTCTTCACAACTACGCTATTATATTTAACCAGTGAGCAAGGCCTCACCGGCATCCTTAAAAGTTAGTCATTAGTGATTGTCAGGTTATAACAAGAGTTTTTTTTTAATGAACAGTTTCCTAATAATTAACTTATTTTCATTTTAGTCCCAAATAAATTTGCTATGAACACCTATAATGTGATTCTAATTTTCTTTATAGATGCCTTACTGCAATATTTCAGCATATTTACACTCTTCAATGACTCTGATCCAGTGTGACATTTGAACTACAAGCAAAATTAAAAATGTAAAGCCGACGGTATACAGTTTCAGTGGGTGTAATCAGGTGTTCATTGTTCAATCATTGCTTCAATAGTCTGCTGACCATTGGAAAATCCAAAAGCAAAGGGGACACAAGCTCAATATACAATCGAGCACAGAGAGAGTGTTTGTTCGACAGCAAGGGTAGAAAGTAACAACTCTTGTAGTACCTTCATTTTACCTCTGATCTGCAATCGGCTCCAAAGCAGATGATTTGCGCGCAATAATTATAAAGAGATCTGTAATTTTTCTCATCCCCTTCTTTGCTTGGCGCGTTTCCATGTCTGGCGACCCTTGTTTTTCCATTTCTCAACACCGCCAGGACAATTTTTATCTTCAATCTCATGAACCTTCCGTTTCCTGTGAGTGATGAGAAAAATAATAACAATAATTAAATGATCTTACAACATATTAGGGGAAAATTTTTTAATCAAGCAACATTTCAAACTTAAATATGTAATTCGAACAAGCTGGTCATGTGAATAGCGCACTTTGATAGAGCTTATTTGATCTTTGTTTTTATCCAACCAACTTTACTTCCAAGCTTGAGTTGTTTTAGACAGAGAATTTCAATCTATTGAGATTGATTCGAGTTTAAGCCCAGTTTAAGCTGCCCCAAAAAAGCTTCCAATCCAAATTTTAACATGACTAGGTAGATTTGTTTATAGACCTACTCATTAGGGCCTGATGGCAAGAAAATGCACGATAAAGTTTTATATGGCAAATAACTGTAACTTAAATAACAAAAACTCTGAGAGGCATAAATAAAAAACCACTGGAATAAGAAATTTGATAGATCCCATTCCAGTAGCGAACCCTTCAGGATTGAAGAAGACCAGTCCAACAGTTCTACTTGGTAAAAAATTTCGGAGCTAAATATATTAATGGTAAATTTTCTTTGCTCTTCTCCAATGATGCTTCTAAATTCTGGAAAACTCAGGCTCTCAGAGGTTGTAGATTTTAAAACCCTACTCTAAATGGCTACACAACAAGGGACTAAGGTGGACCTTTTCCGAGAGAGGCGTCACACGTTTACTGCCCTCTAATTGATTTGGCTTTTTAGACTCCAAAGTATTGGCCAAAGGTTAATTTAGAGATTTACTGTCTAAATCAGGGTTTGGAATTTTCAAAATGTTGCTGAAATTTTGGTAACATGCACAGTCGTTAACACTTTCTTTAAATGATGTTGATTTGGAAACACACTCCTTATGGTTCAGTGATTTTATCCAATTTGAAATCACCTTGGCACTCGAGGGATATCTAATGCTGCCAGGGACTTTTGTGGTTGCCCCCTTTTATCCAAGGTAACTATAAAAAGAAGGGCACAATAGTGAGCCAGAGGTGCTACAATGGACTCAAAATTGAATTACCACAAGTCAGATGGAAGAGAAGAAGCATCTTTCAGGCCAAAGTCAAGATGGAAGAGAAGAAGCATCTTTCAGGCCCAGGTCAAGACGGAAGAGAAGAAGCATCTTTCAGGGTTGTAAAGGTCTATACAACCCTTACCAGGGTTGAAGCCAGTGACTTGAGTGAACGCACACACGAGGTGGGGAGAGGGACAGGGGAGGGCATGTTATTTTAAATACATTCACCAGAAGATAGGAAAAAATTTCTAATTACTACATACAATCCGACACGCGTCTGATATGCGTCCGACACAACACAGCTCCAAATTTGACGAGTCTATGCCAGCTAGCCCTATAGGCTTGGCTTCCTTACTGTCAGCAGATGGGTATTGAGGACCTACTAGTTGAAACTGGTAACTTGTTGATTGTTTTCAGCATCGCAGAAGTTATAGAGCACTGCATAGATAATTCTTCAAACATAATAAAGAAAACTGCATTATAGCTCATTTACTGGTCAATAAAGATACTGATTCACGGAGTTCAGCATTGTTTCCCTCAAACATGCCTATAGCATTTCTTTTTGAGTGGTTTGTGCTACATTGTGGTGTAACACTCCAGAAGCCAGAAGGGGGTTGCCCCTTCAATTTCCATACTTGATTCTTCATGTTATAAATGACGTCTCAGGGGGCAGCAAGGGTCCTTCAAGTTTTCGATAGAAAAGTAGGACTCCAACTGAGATATCAAAAAACCGGCTTGTTTAGACATGTTTTGACACTAACTAGATAGTACTGTCAAATATACCTAGAATCCATATGACCCAAAAGGAAAACCCCTATTGGAGTTTGAGATCTAATCATACTTGAACACTTAACCATCCTTTCTTTTAATCCATGTAGGACTAAATCATCTCTCTCTCTCTCTTCTTTCTCTCTTGTTGTATCTCTCTTTAATCGCTCAAGTGGATTCAAGTCATCAAATTCCAACAATCTCCACCTTGATTCGAATCGAATCGCAATAATCTCCACTTTAGTTCGAACCCAATTGAATCATTTTTGAACTGCATGTAATCCAAGCTCCACCTTAAATCTTAATTTAGCTCCAATACCTCTACTTCACCCTGAGCCTACTCCTTTAGCTCTAGTCCCTTGTCTGCACTCTGAACCAATTCTCATGCTTTCGTACCACAACTTGACTCGAGACTTAACCCATCTAGCGCTCATTTGCTCTATTTGGTTCCTCAACTCTATCAAATCTTCACCTTGAGTCACCAATATTTTTCACCATCCTCTTTAGCTCTAGTTCCTTGTCTCTTTTTTTTTCTCTCTCGAGGGTATAGAGCAAGAGGAAAGATAACATTGATAATTCTAATGATTTTAGTAGCTTCCGCAGCATGGATCAATAGAATAACAGATAGAAGACTAACAAGGGCAAACCACAAATAATAAAGAAAAGGCTTGATGGACAAATGCACCACAATAATCGTGACTTTAGATGAATAAAAACACCATGTTACCAGGAGTTGACATGAATAAAAGCACTACAGTAACATGACTTGAGCAGAGATGTGGAGGTTCACCTACCTGTATGTCTTAAAGGATTGATCTGTGAGCAACTCATCAGCCAATGTAGTTTTCCTCTCTTTCTTTGTCAACCTGCCTGAGAAGAACTCGGATGAAGGTTCAATCACAGTACCCATCTGAATAAACATTGAGCAAAATGATTGGCAGTAAGAATATAGGGAGGCTCCATAATGATATATCAGCAAAATAATTTTAAAAAAGCACGCAACTTGCCTGGAAATACTTGGGTAATGCCTTAGATTTCTCTCCTTCTTGAAGTGCCTTTTCGGATCAATGACATTCCTCATCTGCAGAAAGTCCAGGTGTTAAGGGCACAACAAAAGGTAAAAACCAAGGGAAAGCAAACAGAACAATGCAAGACTATTTTCCACAATATCCTGTAGTTTTAAAGTTTAAACACCAACCTACAAAATCAACTGCAAGTAAAAGAAAATTGGGAATCAAATATAGCATTACCAAACGAAAAATGTCTCAGCTTCTAACTGACGACTGAGAAAGAAAAGAAAAACATTATGCTAACTGTGTCTAATTCAGTGTTCAGTAGTGTTCTAAGAACTTAATCACAAGTCAAGGTTGTGCTTGGTTGCATGTAGAAAGATATATAGATTTTTAATTCATGAAATTGAGAATTATGTATCTGCAATTTCACTCATGCAGTTGAGCTTCTTCTAGATGGGATTCCCAAATTCAGAAAATTCCAAGTTGTGTTTCATTGTATATACTCAAAAGTGGTGATTTGTACTTTATTACACTATCTTGTTCATCAAGGTCCTTCATTATCAGTACAGGGATCAAACAGCCTTTTTAGGTCAGGACAGCTCTTTTAGATATCAGTATTCAGTAACGCAGTTTTAGGAAGTTTCAGTGATTTCAGATTGCACTCAGATTTTCCGCATAAAAAATGTAAGGTATTCTAAATTAATTAAAATTTTCTATAGTAAAGGAAATTAGCAACAATTTGATGTCTTTTGCAAATAATGAAATCAAGATGAGGTTTTAATGTGTATGAATAATATAATGGCTTATGCAACAAATATAGAATTAATAATCTAGCATAGATGAATAAGTTAAACTTGTTCATGACATGGAATCTAATAACAAACTTTAGTTGCACATACAACAGATACTGATTTTTCAACATTCACCTAAACATATTATTACATTAGCATTTTCATTACTTGAATGAAGTTCTAATTTGTAACTTTGTATACTTAGAACTAATCATTCAATTGTGAGAAGAAATATGTGCTTAGAGCAGTAGCAGATGCAGAAAATTTTCTCAGTATGGGAATAATAGAAACACACATTCAAACTGGAAAAGCTAGCATATAGTACTTTCCAGAAAAAAAAATTGAACTTCCATTAGCAATAATTATACATAAAATTCATTTCCAAGAAACATTCTTATATATATATATATATATATATATATATATATATATATATATATATATATATATATATATATGAGAAAAATGTATATCAGCCGACGGCTGAGAGACCCTCTCAGCCTGCGGTAATGTGGCACATTATTAGCCACACTAGAAAGGACGTCCCGCCTATTGAAACAGTTGAAATTACTAAATACCCCTGCGGTGATGTGTCACAATTATCTTTAATAACTGCGGCCAAACTGCCACCAATTTTTATCAAATCACGAAACTAATTTGAATGCTTCTTTATTAATTTTTTTGTTATCTGATTTGAAATTTACTGATTTTTTAATATAATCGCAGTTTACTTTTTTTCGCATGTAATGTATAAATTATTATTATTTTTTAAACTGCCACCAATTTTTATCAAATCACGAAACTAATTTGAATGCTTCTTTATTAATTTTTTTGTTATCTGATTTGAAATTTAGTGATTTTTAATATAGTCGCAGTTTACTTTTTTTCGCATGTAATGTATAATTATTATTATTTTTTACATATTGAATTCGGACAAGGACTGCGACTATCATCGCAATGCTTAACGAGAGCAAGTCGTGGACTTTTTTTTGCTTGGTTAAATGTAATAACGGTGACTAATAACTGATAGTATAATCGCAGTTTACATGTTATTTTATATATTTGTTCTTCAATGTGACTGTTGTCTGAGCCGCTTATGAACTATTAAATTATTTTTTACATATAGCATGCGATCAAGGACTGCGACTATGGTCGCAGTACTCACGACAACATTTTTTTTTGGATAATTTTTTTTGCTAAGTTAAATGTAATAACGGTGACTAAGGACTGATACTATAGTCGCAGTTTACGTATGGTTTTATATGTTTGCTCTTCACTGTAACTGTTGTCTCAGCCGCCTATAAACTACGAATTTTTTTTACTTCTTGCTTGCGAAGTAGGACTACGACTATGGTCGCAGTGTTTAAGAACAGCAGTCGCAGTTTTCTAATTTGTGATATACAGTGAAATATACAGTGAAATATACTGATTTGAGAGGATTGCAATCAATTTTGGACAGCGACCATGGTCGCAGTTTCATATGTAATTATTATATGAGTACTGCGACCATTATCGCAGATAAGATGCAGAAATAATAACTATACGACATATTTTATATATATTTTAAAAATATGAAAGATTTTTTTACAGATAGAAGTAAATTTTATTTATAACATAATATGGTCAGAAAGAGACCTTACAAAAAAAGAGCATTAAAAGCTGTTAACAGAAGACAAAATAACGTTGAATATCAGAAGATTAGGAAATCTTAATCCTCGTCGTCATCACCATCATAAGCAGATTCGTCGTCTTCATTCTCCTCGTCTTCCTGTTCATCACTTATTTCCTCATCATCTTCCTGTTTTTGAGGGTTTTTTTTGTTCATCGATAAACTCCCAGAATGGATCGTCTCTATCAAGCTCTTCCTCCGATCCGTGTCTAGAAAGCGAGCCTCCAGCATCAGAGGACATGCTTTCATCAAGCATGTCTCTGTCAAGTGGCTGAGGAATAATTTCCTCCTCACTAACCCACATAAAAACTTCATCATCCTCATGAAGAGGAGGATCAGTTAAAATATTATTTGATGTAGTGATATAGTCAAAAGGAGTAAAGTCCAGACTGGTATCAGATTCACTAGAATACCCTGAAGAAAGAGGACCGGTGGGGGAATGATTGAAGTTGAAATCTGAGTGTTCAGAGGAAGATGGGGAAGACATGATTCAAGAATGAATTGTTTTCTGGAAGTTTTTGAAATCAAATTGAAAAGGAAGAGTAAAAATATAGTTTTTAGATATGAGATAATATATTAGTTACAAGCACTATATAAAGGTAAAGAATGTGAAAGAATATGAATAGTAATAATAATTGTTATAGGTGACGGTTGAGTATGAGAAGAAGTGGTAAAAAAATTAAATATTTAATTGAAGAGTTATTGCGGGAGAATCCGAAGAGTTTCTTTTTTCCAGAGGTTTACTACGTGAAGTACAAATTAACTTTTTATAGAATGTTTTCTCTATATCTTAGATTACGTATGGTGCTCATCTTTCCTTTATCGAGATTAATATTAGTGCATCTCTTTTTTCGAGACTGTTGTTGTATCACGGTAAATAGAATATTAATTACTTCATTTAATTCAGTGTAATTAATATAGTATTTTTATAAGATGTGATATACGCGAACTGATCTCAGGTCGCAGTGCTAATCTACTTTATAAACTTATAAAAAATCTGTTACATAAGGCATGCGAAAAAAGATTGCGACTTTGGTCACAGTGCTGAAAAAAGATTGCAACCTTGGTCGCTGTTCTGAACGAGGTCGCAGTGCTGAACGATAGCATGTTTCGTCTGTTATTTTTATGGGAATAAGGAATGCGACTATGGTCGCAGACGTGATATAAAAAAGTTTTGTTATACTATGACTGCGACTAGTGCCGCAGTCGTCATATAAAATTGAAAGTTATATTGTATTAATTCTGCGACGATGGTCGCAATGTTCGAAAGTTTTATTATACTATGACTGCGAATACGATCGCAGACTTTGTAAAATGGTAAGAATTATGTTACATAAGGCATGTGAAAAAAGACAGCGTCTGTCTTCGGAGTGCTGAACGATATCATGTTTCGTCTGTAGTAGAATTAAGAATTTTATAACTGTAGATATATTCAGCTAAAAATTCTGTAGGTAAATTTTGTTTGTGGATGAGTTTATGCTAGTTTAGAAGTAAAAAAAGGGTATTTTTGTCAATTTGTTTCACGATTGCGGGATTTTTTTGGCGCCTACACTCTGCGACCGATATGTGGCATATATTCAGCCACGTCACCACCGGTTGAGAAACTCTCTCAACCGTCGGCTGAGGTACAGTAACTCATATATATATATATATATATATATATATATATATATATATATATATATATATATATATATATATATATATATAGAGAGAGAGAGAGAGAGAGAGAGATAGGCTTGTGTCCTTCCAATAGTATTTGAGGCTGAATCCTTCTCACTCAAATACCAACATCCGACATTCGAATACAAGATTCACTCTGTTGAAGTTGATCTATATTATTTCAAGTATCTATAAACTAAAAAATCAAGTGTTTTGGATACTTTTTGCCCATGCATCAAGTAGGGTAAAACAGACGGCCTAAATAGTGAGTTGGTTAGTTTAACGGTGGAGAACATTTGAAACCTAACAAAAATTTGTTTGTAGAGGTTTTTAAATGTTTAGATGATAATCAAATGACTGGATCGAGAATTTGTATATCTAAAGACATAGATCTAACCAACCGCTACTTTCGGCCGTCCATTTTGTGCCGTTTGATAGATGGGCAAAAAGTATACAAAATACTTGATTTTTGGTTTATAGATACTTGAAATAATATAGATATCAACTTTAACAGAGTGGATCTTGTATTCGAATGTCGGAAGGTTGTATTTGAGTTGGAAGGATTCGGGCTCAAATCTTTTTGGAATGACAAAAGTCTCTATCTCTCTCTGTGTGTGTTTCCTCACAAAATTTCAAAAAGAAAAAAGAAAGTGTTTCTATACAAAATTTGAATAGAAATATGTTTTTCTATTGTCGTTCAAGGCTTTGACTCGAGCGAGAGAGAGAAACTGCAGAGAGAGATCGACAAGTGAGCGAGGCTTTTTTATCAGGTTTTATCAGGTATTTTTTTCTCTTTCTATTGTACGGTAGAGAGAGTCAGATTGGGAATATTTGTTTGATCGGGATTAGATCAGGCTTCAAGAGAACTTTCTGTTTGATAGGGATTTGGATTCTGAAGTCAGATCAGATGACTTATAAGATGCGGGAACAAAAAGATTTTTTATGTTTTAACTTAAATGTTTTGACAGCCAAGTATGGACTAAAGTAACTAGGCTCAATAAAATTAAACCCGAAGCCGTATAAGCCTTAAAGAGTTTTGAAAACCCCAGCGTGAGCCTCCACCCACACTGAGTTGTACATAAATATGCCCTGGTGTAGGGTACAGATTCATGATTAAGAAACACCTCAGAGGGTACGTTTTTGCTATTTAGAATCAATCGTTAACTAATGTAGTTTGTCAATAAAATGTGCTTTATAGAATCTAACACTAGAAAGTTAAAAATATTTGATAGTGTTTTGGGGGTTTTATGTGATCGTGGATACACATGAAATTAAAGGGAAAGTTTTATAGGATAACTATAAGGCCTTGAATGCTCTATGGTTCACAATGTTCGCAATTAAAAAACATGTCCAGAAAATAAGTCTCGCGGAAACGAGAATGCCGAAATGCAGGGGTGGATTTATGTAACCTAGTATGGGCAGAGGCCCACACAGGGTTTTTCAAAACTCCTTAAGGCTTATAGCTTTGAGTTTAATTTTATTGAGCCTAGTTGCTTTAGGACCACGCTGGACTTTTAAAACATTTAAGTTAAAACCCAAAAGGTCTTCATTGTCCCCACATCTTATAAATCACCTGATCTTACTCGAGAATCCGAATCCATGTTTAACAAAAAGTTTTCTCGAAGCTTGATCGAATCCCATTGAATAAATATTCCAAGTCTAACTCTATCTACCGTACGATGAAAAGAGAGAAAATAAATACCCGATCATAAAAAACCTCGCTCGCTCTGTTGTTTCTTTTTTTTTTCTCTCACTCGAGTCCAAGCCACAAACAATAACAGAAAAAAATTCTATTGAAATTTTATATGGAAACACTTTCTTTTCTTTTGTTCCTTTTTAAAATTTGAGACATATTGATGTAAAACGGGAGGAGCGCAGTCACCTTCAAACTAAAAATTGAAAAAACAGGGTTTTGAAAAAAGAAATAGAAAAGAAATTAGGGTTTAGAGAAAAAAATCGCATAAATGTTGGGATTCGCACTCCTTGCGCCGCTTCACACCCCTTACACCGCAGGCTTCACACCCCAATATTTAAGAGAACTCTCAAGAGAATTAACTGAAAATTTTTTTTAATTGTTCATTGTCCATCTAATTCATTGAGTTAAGCCTCTTTATATAGACTCTTATAAAATGAACTTCCCCATCAGAACCGATGTGAGACTAAATTTCAATAAAAGATACAAAGTGAACTTCCCCATCACAGCTTATGTGGGACTAAATTTCAATAAAAGAAACAACTAAACTCAAAAAAAATAAACTAAGGCATAGAGTCATCTAAGAACAGGTGATGTCCTCGTTACATATATCTAACAATATTTTTTAAAAATGAATCTTATGTATAGTTATTACTAATGCAAGTTCCTTTTTTTTGAAAGCACTATATGCTAACTTTTAAAGTTTGAATGTGTGTGTCATATAAATATGCCCATACTGAGAAAAACATTTACGTTGCCAGTGCCGAAATGGATGAGCAATAATACATTAAGAGATGGACAACAAATGACCGTAACTGTAAGAAGTTAGAGGTTACTTTTATTATACATAAAATGAGGAAGAATCGATTGAGATAGCATTAGCATGTCCAATGAAAACCAATAACTATACAGATTAGGAAAGGTGATATGATTGTCTTAATAAAGCAATGAGCACTAGAGCGAGACCTAAACAAACTGAACAAAAATAGTTAAGAAGAATATGGTAGTGCTTGATTTAACTGCAAGATGGTCCTTAACACAACTCAATAAAAGAAAAGGTTCATCTGATTGACCAAAAAAATTTGGGACAAAAGCTTCATTGTTGTTGCTTACACCTCAAAGTTCAAAATATCGTTACAATTTCAAAAGTATTATGTTTTTATGTTAGTTTATATGCTTTTTGTGTTTAATCAATTAAGTTGCCAATTTAATATGTTATTTGTAACATAGATCTTTTAATTTCTATGATTTGTTAATCTATTAAGTTGTAATACCATGTTCCCGAAATACGTACCCGGCTTGATTTTTCGCTCAAATTTTCCTATTTTCCTGTATGTATTCTCTTGTCATTATTGCTTTATTATCATTTGGTGGCAAACGCGTTCTTTGTGGACTTTAGAACCAGCCCGAGTCAGAACCGGGGACCTGATCCCGGGTACTGCTCGATTTGATCTTTCCGGTAGTCAGATTTAACCGGTTTTAGTTCAAATATTGTTTTTAATATTTTATATTTTTTATGATTTTCTAAAAATTTTCTGAAATATTTTACAAAATCTTTAAAATCTATATCGATCGGTGTCACCGATCGATTTTCGATCTTTTAATTCACAAACGGAGTTGAATTTCTGAAATATGCTTTCAAATTATTTCTCATGATCATATTTTTATTTTAGAGCATTTCTGGAGATTTTTCTGAATTAGTCAAAATTTAACTGATTAAAATAATATTATTATTCCCTATTTCTTTTCTTTCTTGCTTTTCCTTTCTCATTTCTCTACTTAATTTTCCCATCTTTCTTATTTTATTCTACTTATTTTATTATTTTATAAATTTAACTATTTTTTATTTTCTTTTTCCTTCTTTCTTTTTTCTTTTCCTTTCTTTTTTCCTTTCCTTTTCTTTTTCTTTCTTTCTCTTTCTTCCCTTTTCTCCCCACCTGCTCCCCATCTCCCCCATCCCCTGGTGACGCCCCACTTTTCCCCCTCCACTATATTCCCCCGATCTCTACATCTCTCTCCTATTAATCTCTTCCCATCTCTGTATCTCTCATCCTCTCCATCTCTCACGCTCCCTCTCTCCCACCAACTTCCATCTTCTTTCTCCTCTCCCCACCTCCGACAGCCGCCCTCCCCCCAATCGTCACGCGCCACCATCCAAACCACCAGCGCCACCTCCTTCCCCCAACTCCACCTCTTTTCTCTTTTCACTAATCACAACCAACTCCCATCTTCTTTTTCCTTCTTTCTTTTTTCTTTTCCTTTCTTTTTCCTTCTCTCTTTCTTCTCTTTTCTCCCCACCTGCTCCCCATCTCCCCCATCCCCTGGCGACGCCCCACTCTTCCCCCTCTCTCCATCGTACTCCCCTCATGTATACCTCCCTCTCCTATTAATTTATTCCCATCTCTCTCTCTCTCTCATCCTCTCCATCTCTCACCCTCTCCCTCTCTCCCACCAACTCCCATCTTCCTTCTCTTCTCCCCACCTCCGACCGCCGCCCTCCCCCGACGACCGCCGCCACCATCCAAACAACCAGCGCCACCTCCTTCTCCCCCTAACTCCACCTCTCCTCTCTTTCCACCAAACACCACCACCGCCTTCACTAATTTCTCCCAAACCACACCAAATCACCTCCTTCTTCTCAAATCACCACACAATCCACCACCACAATCACCCATCTCCGCCAACAAGCTTCACCACCACCTCCATCTCCTTCAAAATTCATCTCCACCATCACCTCTACCAATCTCATTCCCACCACCCAAATCACCACCACCACCACCATCATCCACCCACCACCTAATCCTCCTCTCCACCGCCGGCCCCCTCTGCGTCGCGTCGCCGCGTCTGGTCGGCCACGCCGGCCAACCCCCTTTCCTCCCCTTCTCTCCTTCCCTCTTTCTTTCTTTCTCTATCTCTCCCTTTTCTCTCTCTCCACATTTCTCACTCTCTCCCTTTATCTCTCTCTCCTCTCTCTCCTCACTCCACTTGTCTCTCCCGTCTGCGCTTCGCATCGTGTTCACAGAATTCACGGACACTTCTCGGTGTTGTTTGGTTTTATGCGAGTACTATTTTCCTGTAATGTGAGTACCTTAACTATTTTTGCGAGTACCCTCACTTTATTTGGGTTTTCCTGCTTTGACGAGGGAAAATTACATTTTTACGAATTTTTGTGTAATTGTTGAAATTATGTTTGTAGCAGTATAATACTTGTATCGGTGTTTGGACATTTATTGTAAAATTTAGTAATTATTTGTATTTTTGTATTTTTAGACTAACAGTGGTGCAGGCTGCAAGGGAAGACCCTCGGGACAAACTTCCCCTCCGGGGTCACGTTGTCTCGAGGGACCACCCCACGGGTCATCCAATAGTCAAATGGCTAAAGCCAACGCCTTGCCCTCCCTCTGAGAGTTCGTGGTAACCTGATAGGGGTGGAGCAGCCACTCAGCTCAAAAGTACAGTGTTGTGGTTGTTACTGTGATTATTATATTCTTTTAGGCGTGTTGTGTGGTACTAACATCTTCTGCAAGTACTTACTCAACCTCCGGGCTTAACCGCTCTGCGGTTCTATACTATAACCTCTGAGCTTATCCTCTCTGAGGTTTATTAATGTCCTCTGAACTTTCTTTATGCTACGCCTGGTAGGCAGACCTAGCATTCTAACACTTCACCGCTAACTCCGTTCGAGCGTAGTTACGTTGTGAGCGTGGCTTCGTCACGTGTGGTAGCATAACATTCATACGCTCGCTCCGCCGTGTACGTTTAGCTGTGTCGCGAGCGGTAATCACGCCAAGCAAGATGGCATCTAGTATTGTACGTTAGTTTCGATCCAGCTCTACTTAGCTCCGCTTAAATGTTCGCTTACTTGCTTACCCATTTGCTTGCTTGATGGTTTAATTAGTTATTTTAATTCTGATTGTGAAGAGTTTGAAATCTCTATTTATACTGGTTTTCAAGATCTGTATTGCTTTTTGGTATTCATATTGAGTTTCTGTATCGATATCATTTTCCCATATTGTGTTATATGACAGTTGATATCTGTTTTGCTATCACTTGACATATTTTCACTTGATATACTAACACATGTATGTTATCACCTGACTCATGTTTATAACCTTTTACGGGGACTTGACACTGATATCATGTACACTCTTGAGATTACACTCATGTATCATGCTTGTTCCTTATTATATTCATGTTAATCCTTGTAAATCAATCATCATAGACTAAATCTATAATAATATTTACACAGAGATGGGGGAAACTAATGAAATCAATATGTGTACGTGTTTATAATGATCAAATGTTGTGCAACTGAAAATTTGATTCTACTTGAGAGCCACCAGGTGTTTCGGTGGGGTGTACTGACGCCCCTACTCCAAATTCCATCCTTCCAGGATATACAAATAAGACCCTTATGACTTAGCGGTCAGTTCCGACTCAGTACCAAATGCTCCTGAGGCCGTTGTCCTGAGTATGCATAAGACCTAATATAAATATAGTTCCTTGATCCCCCATCAGTTTCCAATAACAAGCCTCATCTTACTCATATGTTGATGTATGTGCACTGGGACGCCGGGGCACATACCTAGACATATGGATCGGACGAGTAATAATAATATAATAATCTGATCGCATTTAATTCGGATTCTGTTTTATACTATTTATTGTGATTATCCTATACTTGCATGACTTGAGCACACGACACCTTGATCATGTACACGTGTGTTTGCTTGTGCACGCAACTTGGCTTTATTTTGAGTTCTTGTTAGGGTTTTTTCTGACAACCCTAGACTTGCTTATCCAAATCCCGAAGTTTGGATCAACATGGATCCCATTGCAGAAGATTAGATTTTCTCGAGCAATCAGACCGGCCATAGATCCTTTTTGTCATGTCGTCTTTTGATCTGCTCGCGAGATTTTCGCCTTGCAGCTCATGAGCACCTCCTAGTCTTTTGTATATTATAAATCTTACTTTTGTACCCCTCGTAATGTTATATTGATGTAATCACGCTCTGTGATAACCAAGTACTTATACTCTTTTCTCTTGGAATATATAATACAACGTACTTTCGTACTCTGATTCATATACTGTATTGATGCTTAGTGTACATATGTGAGGTCTACCGGCCTTGTGTATGTACGTCACAGTAGCGTCCCTGTACCCGCAGGATCGGGGCGTTACATAAGTGTTTGTCTATTGTGAATTATTTGTTTGTTCATTTATTTATGTATTGATTTTCATATAATAAAATTTTAAGGTGTAACATGACACTAGGTTTTGTTTTTGTGAATTTGGGAATTTATATTATAGCATTTTGTCAGGGAACTAGTGTTTTAATTCTATATTGAAAGTTATATTTACTTTTAGGTTGATTTGAATTAATCAACCAATGTCGACCATTAGCCGCATCAAACTAATTTCATATGGTATTAGTTGTATTTGACATATCAGACACGATAAATAAGAGAGAAGTATCGGCTACATATTAGGAGTCGTTATTGGATCGCTACACTCACCATCCAAATTGGATGGTCAATGTGTATCAGTATTTTCTTACCTTGTTTCTTATAAATGTAAGTGTTTTTACCTACATAACACCATCTAGCTTGCAATTCCAAGATTGGATCTCACTCAATTTGACAATTATCTTGATCAATCACTCTACAATTAAAAAAAGGTAAATTCTAATTTACCATGGAATTAAACTTCCCTAATTCCTTGCAAGCAAATAGTTGGATTTAAACCCAATCATCAAATTTTCAATTCCCAGAACAAAAATATGTGGGTCCTAAGGTAGAAGGAAAAGAAGAATTAAATATAATGTGATCCAACAAAACAATACACATATGCATCCCCTCAGATTTTGAAAATTACAACAGCAAATTCTAAAAGCATTGCTGAGGTACTACCTGAGCTAGAAACCATGCTTCAACAATTTATAATTTGAATCAGATGCTGAAAATGTGCATGCATTTGTACATTGACACGTGTTAAGACTTCATCCATATGATAATAATGATCCAGTTGGTGGCCATATATCAAATCATGAGCCTAATTTCAGATGGTAGAGAGTCTCTATGACCATAATTTTCCCAAACTAGGCCAAGATTTGCCTCACATGCATATAAAGCATCAAGAAGATTAATAATTCCCTTCGCACAATTCTATCATTTATAATTCCAAGGAAATGTCTTACAAGCAAGCATGCTATGAAGCAAAGACAAATACAGGACACAGGTACAACACGATGCCACCCAGGCAATACGGCTAATTTTCATAAAGTAGGACATAGGTATGCCGGTCAATACAGAAAAAATCATGACTATTTATATTTGTGCATATCATGAGTATTTATATTTGTGCAAAATGTGTATATACACACCATTAATGATGCAATGATAAATATGAACCATGACACATATATGAGGATTGGTCGGCAATAACAAAAATATGTGTTTTTACGTCAATAGCATGAATTGTAAGGTTATAATGGTTAAAAGATAACATATCTCAGAAATTATAATATTTTTAAATTGTGTAAATTAATAATTAATTAACAAACATATTTTATTAAGAATCTCTTATTAAAAAATTAGACATTATATAAATGCAATGCATCTACAACTTATAGAACTATAAACCCACATTCAAATATTAGATTGATTTTTAAGTTTTCAAGTATTAGAGACATTAATAATATGTCTTCGATATGTCTATGTTACGTAGCAAATTGTTTTATACATCAACAGAAGTATCTAACATGTATCCATGAAGTATTATATAAGTGTCTAATACAGGTTATGTCTCTTTCGTCAAAGTATTTGTGATACATAGCAAGCACATAAAAGGGAAAAGGCGTACCATTTACTGCCTTGAACTTTTGGTTATGGGTAATAACAGCTTGATATTAGATAAGTACTGACATTGTACCCAATAACATGAGAAGAAGTCAGCAGTCTCATCTACGAAGTTAATAACCTTCAAATGCCCACCACACAAACACACACACAATATATATAAATATATATCTATATATATGGCAAGTTTGCATTAGAATTTCACCTTTTGCACACTAGTTTCACTCGTACCAAATAAAATTGTAGAACCAGTCATCTTAAACCCTTTGATCTCTAGTTTTATGTTCCAACATTTATCTCATGCCCCCCCATTGTCCCCAAAGACAAGAAACGAAATTAGCTAACTTGGCATCCCAAGCAGATATCACTTGTTGTTTTTGGATCCACGAACATAATCTAAGGCTCTAATAAATATCAATGATGTTGGTTTCAGAAGGCTGCAGTTCACCTAGACTAGAATATACATTTCTCCGAACACAATAGCAAAACAACTAAAATCACCTCAACTTTGCCAAAAAAAAAAAAAAAAATAGTAGAAAAAATTCAAAAGGAAAGGAATTTTTAGAGCATCTTGCAATCAGTAATAACAAAAATCGTACCTTGAGAATCTCGAGATCCTTCTTCAGCTCCGGGGTAATGGTAGGAGCAGGCATGTCAAACCTGTGCCACAAAGTTAATCAGAAACAAAGATCAATAAACAGAAATTACGCGAAATTTGATATCAGCAGTCCACTCACCAACTCTGCCCAGCTGTGTCCTTCACATTTTTCTTTAACAACTTGTTCAACTTTCTTGGATCTCTTGGCGGCACAAATAACCCGTCGACGAGTTCATTCTCAGATTTCCAAACAGAAATCTGTGAACTTTGCGCGTTCTCTGAGCTCTTTGTTGTTCCACTGGATATGGGAGGCAATTTTGGAGCCCACGAGAGCCCGATTACCGATTGATTAGCCATTGCTCTGATCACAACCAACAACCACGAATTTCTTGAATATAATAAATTAAATAAAAGGAGTAATTAGCAACTAGTTTCGGAAATTAGGGCAAATTAATCTGAAGAAAGGATCTCTGGGTGAGAGTGGAGAGTTAGTGATAGGGTTTTGGGGAAGAAGAGTCGAGGCTTTGGGGAAATTACGTTTGGGGCAATTTTTTGAAAAAAAAACTATTTTTAAAAATAATTTCAAAATAGGCATAAAAAATATTACTAAGAATAGAACTCTCACACAACCCACGTTGGTATGATATTAGTATTGAACGTCAAATCAGCGCTGACGCACAGGGGCAGTTTTTAGTTCGCCTAAAGTTAACAATCTCAGATGAATATTTTTTCACATGTGCTGTGTCTATCTTCTTATAATAAGTGTTTATCTCTTTCGTAATCATTAGAGGAAATGATTGAAAACTCCTAGAACACATAATCTTTTATGTGTATATATTCATAATTTATGAATCAAGTTGAAGTGTGTAGATCACCCGAGTGACACAGTGTATCATATAGTTCTCATATGTCGAAACAAACTTCAAATTCGTCTCAAGATAAGAACAGACCCTACCCATTTATTGTTTAACCCAAATCAAACAAAAAAAAACGCAAATTCCAAAATTATTCCCCATCGTTCTCATCTCTAAGAAGCCGAGTAAGAAAACGACGAGAAAAAGAGGATACAATTAGCTCTCTCTAAAAAAGAACCAATCCCAGGATAGTTCAAATACATAGTTCTAACAAGTCTCCTTTGATCTCGTGGCACATAACGTTACAGGTGAATTTTTATCGAAATCTTATGTTAAGGTTGACACTGGTTGCTTGCAACCACACTGATGCAAACTTCTTTAGATAGGAATACAGATTGAATGCAAAACCAATGCAAAAGGCCGATTGATGGCTCCCATGGCCTTCCATTTGTGGGAAGCTTCCCTTTGTCTAAGGACACCTCCCCTCTCGTTTATGTGATCACATTCAAAAAAAAAAAAAAAAAACCCAATTCGAAGGGCACTGCAGCTTTCTCTTTTGCTTTCTTTGTTGTTTCTCTTTAGCCTGTTAGTGTGGTCCTCGGACCAGTTGATCACAATCCCTGTCCAAATAAAGGTAGCTCATCAATTTATTAGCCATGGGTAAATTCTCTTGTTATAGAGGTTTTTTTTCCCCCCAAGGACAGAAGGTTCACCATTGAGAGCACTGCATACTGTTGAGTTTGCTTAAACTTCACCTGAATGATACACGGTAGTCACTACCACATAACTCATTGCATCATCATCATTGCAAGTTTGAAACGAGGAACAATTAGGAAAAGAATTTCTATTATGTTTACGGAAATTGCGTTGTCGGGAGAACTTATAATCACGTAAAACCTGAATACGTATTAAACATATTATCTCTATCTCCTTTTCAGATCCATCAGATTGGTAAAAGAGTCCCATACTCAGTTTCTTTCCCATATTTTCACTGTCAAGTAAAAGACAATCATACCTTTCATGTCATAAAAAAACCCAAAAGCAGAGATTAAAGAAAAAGGCTTTAAAGTAAAAGAAAACAGAGGTACTCAACAAACTAGATCCCTAGCTGCCAGGGATGCACCATAATTTGGAGACTTGAATCAGAGTTGACATAAATGAAATCTTCATCAAAACAGAAGTAGCTAAAAGAACAATATAACATCAATAGAAACATTGGTTTTAGCCTAGCATCGATAAATAGCAAAACTGTAATTTTAGACAGTGGAAATGGAAAAAAAAAAGATATGCAAACCACACAATACAATGTTGGAGACCACATATAAGCATCTATTGTAAATATAGAAAGTTCCAAGCAGCTAATTCAAAATAAAGAAGAAAGCAAGAGATGAAAACCTTTAGGACTTTGACTGAAGTCAGTGAGGCAGCAACAGCATTGCTTGCCAAGACAGCCACCTCACCCAAACCTCTTTAATTCAAAGCAAGCCCACCATGATTTTTTGATTTAATTGTTCACCAGATCTTACCTATAATGAATCCCATTTGTAAAATCATTCTCAAATGGCGAACTTAAATATGCAGCTGTTAGATCTAAATTTATTCCATACAAGATCTACACATATACTGTAAGCCTCTTTATTATGATCAAAGGGAAAGAGGGTTTTAGACATACCTGATTCCATCACAAAGAGGATGCCGAAGGTTGCACGATCTCGAGGACGCTGAAGTACAATCAACTAATAGATTCACTTCTCTACATTCGTAACAGGATTAGGATTGACATCTTTTATGCAGTAGGTAAATTAAGTGGATACACTAGTAACCTTAGTAAAGAATACTGGACTGAACTAGAGAGAGTTTTTAAATATCATAGAGGCACAATTGGCTATTATTTGACTTACACTGGATTTCCTGATGTCATAAAAGGGTATAGTGATGCCAACTAGGTTACTGACTATCACAATTTTAAATCTTCTATCGTGTATGTGTTTATGTTCGGTGTTGTTGTGTCCTAGAAATCCTGTGAACAAATAGTAATTGCTAGGGGTACCGTAGAATCTGAGCTCATTGTTTTGGACAATACTTGCTTGAAAGTTGAATGGTTAAAAGATCTTCTGTCTGAATTCTATATCGTGCCTAGACCCATACTTCTAATCTCAGTTTATATTGATTCGAGATCTACTATGAGATTCTAAATCAAGAGAATGCTAGTAAGAAGATGAACATACATATTCAGATCAGACTCAAGTTTGTACAGCGCCTATTGGGTAAAGTTGTGATTTTGAACTTTGTAAAGTCTGAGAAGAATCTTGCTGACCCATTGATTAAGGATCTTTTCTAGGAGTATGGTCGTAGAATCATTGAGAGAGATGAGGTTAAGCCCATTTTAGAATTTATCGATAGTAGAAACCCAACCTACTTAATTGAGAGCTAGTTCAATGTGGTAGCAACAATCTGGACTGGTGATACTCATGTGGAACATCAACTCGGATATGTTTATATCCTATATACAACACTGTAGCTACTGATCATTTTCTATGGTGATGATGCTTTTATAATACAGTTAGGTAAGGCTAAGTTAAACTCTTAATAAGTTCGACGCATGAAGTGTGGAGGGTATAAGGTCCAGCTATAATACCCTTAGAGGATTTAACTACGTAAGAGGAGCTATGATTGCCGCGGTTGGGGAGGAGGACTGTGACCCCTAGAAACTTCTCATGAGTCAGTTATTGTGAGTATGACCATTAACGCTCAACCTGCTCGCTTAATACATAGAAACTTATTATGTGTGTCTTTCATCAATATCTGATTAAAGAGACCTAATTCAAGGCATAGTCCATTATGTCTCTCAGGTGATGATGAAAATTCACTAAGATTAGATTCAAGGCCGCAAGTTATTGACACCGAATCCATAATATGACGTTGCCCAAATTTTATTATTATTTATGATTTTATATATTGCTTTCTTTTATCTTTCTTGAAACTCAAATTTTGGGGGGATTGTTGGATATGTATTTGAATTTGAAGGCAAAACTTGAGTTTCCCTCTATTTCCTTTTGATATTTAGTCCCCCATTAGATACACTAAGAAAAGTTGGGTGAATTATATACCAACTCTTTCATTGTCTATTGTTATGAATGTTAGGCCATAGGCCACCTTTCTACACGCGCGCACGCACGCCTAACCGAGTCGGGTCGGATTCGGGTCCAGGTGGCACGTACCCACGACCTGCGGATAGGAATGCAGCTCCATTCAAGGGTTCTTGGACCTGCTATATTTTGAAAATTCTTTTTTGACTTTTCGATGCTGACTCCGAACTTCTGGGCGAAGTAATCCGACTCGAAATTATTTCCGAGCACCTGGAGACGCGGTGTGATTCCCGGGTGACTCGAAAATATTCCTAAGCACCTGGAGACGTTGTGTGATTCCCAAGCACTTGGACTTGGAGTGGACGCCGAGCACTCGGAATCATCCCGATTACTTGGACCCGAGGTGATCTCGGAGCAACCCCGAGCACTTGATCTCGAAGTGAAACCCGCGTAATTGGACTCGGAATGTTCTCGAGCTCCATCTCACTCTCCAGAGTACTTCACAATTACTGTTTTGACCTGGTAAAAGCGGATCTGCGAACGTGTTGAGTTGCTGCAAATTAAGTGCAGCAAATCTGAACATGTATTTGATTTGTGTGGGGGCTGTTAGTAACGTGTAGTGCTCTGTGCCAATAAAAGGAACCTCTCTATTCATTCTCATATACACAAAAAAACTGAGATCTACAGTTACATTTTTTCCACTGTCATATTTCTTCAAGTTTTATTTAAAATTTCTGGACAACAATTTTTGATCTGAGGAAGAGGCTCTGCCTACTGTCTTAACCTGAGTGCTGGTGATTTCGGAGGATTCTTTTATCACTACTGGGCAAAGCCAAATCAACGTCTAGACAAGGAGACGGACTTTTGATCTTCTAGGACAGCTACTACGCGCCTGCATTCTCCAGGCCAGATTTAATTTGCTTATACTCTGTTTTTTAATTTTGTAACATCATGCTAAGAAGTTTAGTTTAATTTAATTTGTCTTGTTAAGATAATTGATTTGCATGTTTTTTTAAGAAATAACACAATTCCAACCAGCATTTAAGACTTCAGGATTTTTGATTGAGTCAAATTTTGGTCATTCATAGCCTTCAAAGCCAATGACGGCGTTAGACATGATGGAAAACCTAGGTAGACCCTCACTATTGATCACTGGGGAACTCCCAAGCGACGACCATTTCAACATCATATTGGTCTACGAACAGTGTTAACCACCAAAGATATGTGTTTGGGTGGGGGAGGGGGAGGGCTTAGGTTGTGGACCGATGATTGATCCGGTCGCAATGACGATAAGAAAGGATATATGCTTGTATTCAAAGACTTCCCAAAAGGAGAGGCATCAGAATCTTCAATGAAGATATTAAAGTTATGGATCATAGCATGAGGTTTGACGATCACTTTCAAAAACCGACCCTTAAATACCATTTCATTAGCTTAGTTAAGCTTCACGAGTCCTTCCACCTTGGAGATGATGCAGTCGAGAATCTCCCAGGTCCACATACCATGCGCCAGGTCCAATAATTGCATCAAACCATCGCTGCATATAGAACTTTAGACGTTGGTTGCCAGGTTGGAACCCAAGGAACCAAAGCAAGCATGGCACATCATTATGGAGCGAAATCAATCGAGAAGGACGTGGTCATGATCCTTTGATGATATACAATGAAAAAAAATGAAGAACTTCTGATTCGTGAGAAAAATTCCCATTCACATTGGAGGGATAAACAAAGGGGAGACTTTGATAGAATTTTCTCTGCAAAACTGACTTGCTGAGGAACTTCCCAACATGAGAGAGTGCCTAGGGTTTACTATCTCTTTGATCAGGGTTTTAAAAAAAGATGACAAGGGCAGAAAGGAAAAACTAGGTCTTTATTCCTCTTTGTAAGTTTAAACATAAGAAGTTTGAAGATTTTCCGGCAACGATGCTTTCCGGGGGTGTTCCCTGTGAGGAAGGCAGTATGAAGGTAAAGGACTCCATTTTATCACTGAAGGAGTTCTACTGAAGACTATTATTGCTAATTAGGGTTTTTATCTAGGCATCATTAGGAAGTAAAGGAAGCTATAGTCAGGCCAGAGAGAGCAAGCAGCGGAGGTGGGTTCTTTTCCTCAAAGCTTAAATCTGTGAAGGAAGTATCTGTAAAATTTAAGGTGGTTGGTGCGGATTCTAGTGATGTGGAGTTGAAAATGGCTGTGGAGGTGAGGATAGAATCTGTTGACTTGGTTGGAATTAGAAGCTTGGTGTTGATAGTTGACATTTTATTAGTTACAAACAATTGACTAGAGGGACGGTAGTAAGGAAAGACAATTGCCCTTTGAATCAATCTTCGCAATGCTTCGTGAGTTTGGAAGGAAAAATATATATAAAATTTTACTTGGATTGTTTTCCGGACTACAATGTTTTTCCAAATAAATGTGCCAAAGTTTGGAAAGGAACAGAAAGGGAAAATCAAATGAAACTCAAATGAGAAGGTGACGTGGGGTTTGTTTGTGGGTGGGATGTTTTCTCAAACAACAGAGAGATCATAAGATCTTAAAGGTTCCTGATCGGTCATTGATTTTGTATATATATTTATCACATTCTCATATTTAATATCAAATAAATCTTGTTATTTAGTCTTATTTTTATTTAATAATGTACATGCCCATTACCAAGGGAGAAGGAAGAGAAAATGAGCCCAAAACCCACCCAAATTCTGATTTAATTCAGAATTAAATTCAAATTAAGGATCAGGGCAGATCAGAGCAAATCAAAGAAGATATAACTAGTTGAACAAGTGGTTAAAACAGATCTTTACAAATCAATTGGTTAAAGCCAAAGATCAAAGAAGATTTTGACAAATCTAAGACAAAAAATCTGAAAATCCAGTAAGAGATAAAAGGAGATCTAGAAATTAGGGATCAGCACCCCCTGGGTGTGGCCACTTGGTTTTCGTGGCCAAAGCCGCGTTTCTGCGGCCAGTTGGTTAAGATTCACGGAGCGTTTTGCTTCCTATCTTCTCACACTCTCTCCTTTTGGTTTTTGCCTATAAACACTGAGATTTCTCAGTGTACAGAAGGATCAAGTAGAGAATAGAATAAATTTCTGTATAGGTTTAACTTAACTTTTTCTTTCTCTTTTTAATGTAATTTTTTATGTAACTGAGATCGAAGAAGAGTTTCACGGGAGAATAAGAGTGATACTTGTACTGAGAGTGACGCCGGTGTAAGTATTCTTTCTTTCTTTCATTGTTATTCAATTCAATCAAAGTTTTTTTCCTTCTCTTGTTTTGTTGCTTCTCTCTTCTGTGTTTATGAGTCCAAATGACTCCAATAGCTTCAAAGTTATCTCACCCTTGTAAGTGTCGTTGATGGCCTATGGTGATGAACAACCATTTCTATGGTAGTATAGCTTGCACCTTGATTTGATAGTATAGATCGGGAATAGGAAAGATCTCATCTGTCATGCTTCGCTTACCTTCAAGCAAAGGTACACCATTGACAAGGATTTCAGGTAAATCATCAACCAGAAGAGTTAGGTAAGTTCTTTAGTTTTCTTTTCTTTTCTTTTAATCCTTTAGTTTAGATCACCACTATCTCCCAACTCTTTTATTCACTCTTTTTAATTTTTTTGTATAAAATTATTTCCTATTTTCTTCACCTTCTCAATCTACCACTTTCTTAACAATTTAATATAACTTATTTTTCTTTTCTTTTAAGAACAAGAGAAGAACTTTAACCATTTTAAGTAACTTAAAAGAGAACTTACAAAAAACTTTCATCGCTAGTTCTTTCTTGTGGATCACGACCCGCATAGCCACTCGCTATAGTGATAGCATTGAGCACTTGCACTTCTATTCTGTATTCCTGAAATTTTGTATTTTTTGTGTACAGGTTCCAACTCAATCAAATTTTGACGCCGTTGCCGGGGAGGAACGGTAAGCAGCGCTCTTTTTTAAATTTACATTTTTTGGTGAACTTTCTTCTTTGTTTTTGATGTACAGGTTTAATAATAAGGAAATTTTTGCTGCAGTAGACATATAAGTGGCATGGACTTTGCTCATGAAAGCAGAGCCCAGAAGCCCTCAGATTTGCTGCATTCCCATTACAATCTGAGTGAACTTTAACCTGTATTTTTTGCAGGTTGGTTGAATTGTAAAGTTTAAATATATATATATAGCTATTTATTTTCTTGTTTGACTCACTGTACATATATTTCTAATTCAATAGTAAAAGATTGATTATAAATGTTAAAAACGGTTTAGACTTTGCATTTAGGCACGTATCTATTTCGTTACATTTTCTATTTACTGTTGAAGAGTGCTGGAGCCAAGGTATGTGTGCATAGCATTTAGTATAAGGTTCATTCTTATATGAAGTATTGCTTGAGTGTTACTTTTTCTATATACTTGTACATTGCACTAAACTGAAATAAGGGCTTTTCCTATAAACAAGATAAGGTGGGGATGTCATTACCCTTCCTTAGCCCACAAACAATCTCCTCAATCACTAACCCAAGCCTAACTAAAACTGAGTAGAGTTGGCCCTAGGGACGTCAAGAAATCAAATAGGAGACAGATCTAAGGAGAAGTTAATTAGAGTTTGACTCTTGCCAAATCGGTGTCAAAGGTTGGGGATTAATCAGGCAAAACCACGAAGAATAGTGGTTTGGCATAATTAGGTCCGCTGCTTAGGCACGGATACTTTTCACTGATCTTGCCCCTACCTGACCGATAAACTTGTGGTCAGATTCTGCAATATACCTCCCGTGGACAGTCTAACTAGTTAGGAGTCGTTTAGGTCTAAGGTTTACCTTACTTATGTTAGATTTTTTTCTTTTTATTTGTTTATTTATTTATTTTTGACATTTCTTGTGTGATATTGCTTATAATAAAAAAAATTTCAATTTTAATGGTAATCCATATTACACCTCGACCTCCTTTGACTCGGATATTACCAACCCGACATATCATAACTTTAACCAACTAAGTGTGCCAGATTGATCTTATCCGAATCAATACATGCCTTGTCCCAATACTATGAACAAGACTAGAATAATTATCACTACTCTTCACAAAGTCAATGAGAATACAACTTCCCGAGTCATATGATCAACCACCATTCCAATATTCAGCCTATAATTTTCCTAGTCATGATCAACTAATAGAAGAAATATCTGAGGCTATGAAAAGTATAGAAACCATGATTGCGTCTCATTAACAAAAGCTGAAAATAATGGAATTCACAATTCCTACAAGACTTCTAAATCAAAGTCCTTACCCCATGTTCCAAGTCCCACAATAAAAAGAAGAACCTATTAACTCAGATAGGAGTATGAAAAACCAGATTAAGTCTGAAAATAATTTTTTTCCAATCTATCGATAGGTTAGAAGTACAAATGAGTCATTATATCAACATAGTGAAAGATAGAAATGAGAAAATTCTACCTAACATATGTTTGACCATTCCCGATTGCCCTAACCATATTGATAGGAACGAAGAATCTTGGTGTCTTGGAGACTTTGATCAAGACTCGATTTCATCACACAAATTTGAACTTGACCAATTTCAAATCTTGGACAAATTGACAAGTTTTTCATTCAATGAGATTGAACTTGAATGTGAATGTGACCCCGATCCGCAACCTTGTGATTCAGTTTTCATCTTCGAATCTATGTTGATTCCGGTAAAATTTTGACCAATTTTCGGAGCAACATTTATTCTAGTACCCATAAATCTAGAAATTGAATCACCAAATTTGGATAGTCACATTCCATTGATGGGAGAAGGATGTGAATTTCAATTCTTTGATTTGGACTTAACTCTTGAACCAAAATCGACTCTCGAACCCAAAGTTGCTTTTTCTGGGTTAGTAATGGTTCCCGAACCTATCACTCTTGAATCCAAGTCAATTATTCTATCAAGTCGCATTCTTTTGTTGGACATAGGTATTGATCATAATGACTCAGTAATGATTTTTCAAGACTGGTCATGTAAAGGGAATAAGTTTCATGATAGGATCTTTCATGATTATATTCATGTTGGGGATTGTAATTATATACATAGAAAAGAGGTCAATAAAGGTGGGTTCCGTGAACCACCACATTATCTTGATTGGATAGTAACACTTGACCCAATCCGACCACCACCGGAACGACCACATTAAGGTAATATTTTTCTTCCTTTTTTTCTTTTTCATGCATTTATGCATTCATTCATATATTAAGGATAATGCATGAGATAGGTGTGGGGGAGGGTTCTAACATAACCTAGGTTTTCTTTTTACTTTAAATTAAAAAATTAACATTTTTCTTTCTTTAAAAAAAAACTTTTTGAAAAGGGAGCAATATTTTGACATATTTTTTGTAAGAAATTAAGTCAATTTTAAGGAATAAGAGAATCATTATTAGGATTTCTTATACTTGGTCAAAATAAGATTATTTGTTTGATTTCTAGAGTTAGGAAGAAAATTTGAAAAAGTAATTTAGTCTCAATTTTTACCTTGATGAAATATGTATGCTTTATACATTTACACACTTAGGGTTCAAAAATAAAGATTCTTATGTCTTATATTAAGAAAAAGAAAAAATATATTTATATCAAAAATCTTCTGATTAAGCTGGGTATTTGTGCCTCATAAAGTATAAGTATTCACGCCTAAAAGTGGTCCATATAATAAAATTATTAGTTTTGTGGGCTTGTTTGTTCGAGTCCCTAAGTCCTTGGGGTGTTTTCTCACCCGGTACCCTAAGACCGTCCGATTTGATAGTTACCGATTAAAGGCTTGTTATATGGGCAGATTAGAAAGCCTAATAGAACTAAGGAATAATAGCACAAAAAATGTAATAAATAAATAAATAAAATAAGGCATACGAGTTAGAGTAAAAGAACCCTTAGTCAAAATTTTACGGTCACGAAGGTGCATATGACTTAGGGTAAAGTAATGGACTAGATGAGAAATATAATTTGACTCCTTACCTTGATTGATAATAAGTTTTTGAATAAAGACTAAGTTTAGGAATGAAAAATTCAGTTTTCCTATAACTTATTGATTACTTAAACTCTTACAATAATACTTCAAATATTTTCTCTTCTTTTCAAAATGCTTTTCGAATATTAATACTTTGTTTCTCTTTCTTTATGAATTTTGTGGGTGTAATCCATTGAAAACCCTCATGAGACAAAACTCATCCTCTAGGAAAAGCCTAGAGCTTTAACGGCTTGTTGCACGTGCTTAGTGCAATCGGGTGATCTGCGAAAGTGGTCCAATAATTTCTTAGGATTAGCTTTGATGTATTACTCGAGGACCAGTAAAATATTAGTGTGAGGGTGTGATCGGTCACTGATTTTGTATATATATTTGTCACATTCTCATATTTAATATCAAATAAACCTTGTTATTTAGTCTTATTTTTATTTAATAATGTGCATGCCCATTACCAAGGGAGAAGGAAGAGAAAACGAGCCTAAAACCCACCCAAATTCTGATTTAATATAGAATTAAATTCAAATCAAGGATCAGGGCAAATCAAAGAAGATAAAACCAGTTGAACAAGTGGTTAAAACAAATCTTCACAAATCAATTGGTTAAAACCAAAGATCAAAGGAGGTTTCGACAAATTCAAGACCAAAACCTGAAAATGCAGCAAGAGATAAAAGGAGATCGAGAAACCAGGGATCAACACCCCTTAGGTGTGGCCACACCCAGGCCATGGAAACACGACCAAAGGCGTGTTTCCACGGCCAGTTGATTAAGATATAGGGAGCATTTTGCTCCCCTATCTTCTCGCACTCTCCAATTTTAATTTTTGCCTATAAATACTGGGACTTCTCAGTGCATAGAAGGATCAAGTAGAGAATAGAATAGATTACTGTATAGGTTTAACTTAGATTTTTCTTTCTCTTTTTAATATAATTTTTTATGTTATTGAGATTAAAGAAGAGAACAAAAGTGATGCTTGTATTGAGAGTGACACCAGTGTAAGTATTCTTCCTTTCTTTCATTTTTATCCAATTCAATCGAAGTTTCTTTTTCTACTCTTATTTTGTTGCTTTTCTCTTCAATGTTTGTGAATCCAAACGACTCCAATAGCTTCGAAGTTGCCTCGCTCTTGTAAGTACCGTTGGCCTATGATAATGAATACCCATTTCTATGGTAGTATAGCTTGCACCTTTATTTCATAGTATAGATCGGGAATGGGAAAGATCTCATCTGTCATGCTTGGCTCGCCTTCAAGTAAAGGTACACCGTTGACAAGGATTCCAGGTAAATCATCAACCGGAAGAGGTAGGTAAGTTTTTAGTTTTCTTTTCTTTTCTTTTAGTCCTTTAGTTTAGATCACCACCATCTCCCAACTCTTTTATTCACTCTTTTTAATTTCACTGTATAAAATCATTTCTTATTTCTCCACCTTCTCAATCTACCACTTTTTTTAACAATTTAACATAACTTATTTTTCTTTTCCTTTTAAGAACAAGAGAAGAACTTTAACCATTTTAAGTAACTTAAAAGAGAACTTACAAAAAACTTCCATCGCTAGTCCCTCCTTATGAATCACGACCCTCATAGCCACTCGCTGTAGCGGTAGCATTGAGCACTTGCACTTCTGTTTTGTATTCCTGAAATTCTGTATTTTCTATGTGCAGGTTCCAACTCAATCAGATACTCGTAAAGAAAAGATTGTCATGCTTAATGATTTAAAGAAAAGAAACCATTGCTTCATTGCCTCGCTGACACAGGAAAGTGAGTTTGCCAAAAGACTGATTCTATCTCCTAGGTAAGGCATATCTGTATTGTTAAGTTGTGGAGAATAATTATTACCCTGACGATTAGTCGCCCTACAGAGAGTCATTACACAGATCGACCCACGCAATCAGATTGTTGTGGGGGTTGGAAGGGGATCAGGGAGCCTCCCTTTCGGATGCTCGGGGGCAGAGCCCCCGAAATAAAATTACGTTGAGGAGTTTGTAGATCCTGGAGCGAGGGTGAAGCACTCCTGGTAAAGAGGTCGGCGAGTTTGGAGTTTCAGGTTGAGGGGAAGGTAGAAGTCTCGCTCTGGAGTAGCAGCTTGGTATCACTCCAGAGGAGTAATCTGAAGCATCTAAGCCGATGAGCACTTCAAAATGATAGTGCAGAGTAGCACCTCGGAGATACATAGTGGAGATGCAGTCCAAACTAGAAGCTTCGTAACCTATGAAACTTAGGGAATACATCAAGGGCAGTTTGGTAATTTCATAACTTTAAACCATAGTTTTCTCTATAAAAAGAGATACGCCGTTATTAGGGTTATGTGTATGTATGCCTTTGTAAATACAGTGCGGCTATAAGGTTCTCTCTTTTTTTCCTATAATCTCTCTGATAATATAGTAGATTTGGTGTGGCTCCATAGTTTTTTTCTGATTTGGGTTTTCCATATAAAATTCTGGTGTCTTTTATTGTGTATTTGATCTGCATTCTTTCTTCTTCCCAATTTATTTCTCAACAACAACTGGTATCAGAGCTACAGTTCATGATGGTGGAATAAGGAAAGATTAGAGTCAAAAGGTTCAACGACACGAACTTCCTATTTTGAAAGATGCAAATCAAAGATTACCTGTACCAAAAGATCCCTATATTCCTCTCGGTGGGAACGCCAAAAAGCCGAAGGAGACAACCGACGACGAGTGGGAGGGCCGTAGAAGAAATTTGATTATCCCTGGCATCGACAATTATGTTTAACATCTTCAGAGAGAAGATGACCCAAGACTTAATGGCAGCCTTATCGAAGTTTACGAGAAATCCTCAGCATAGAATAAGGCTTTTTTGATGAAAAAGTTAATCAACCTAAAGATGGCGGACAACAAAAGTGTCGCTGAGCATTTCAATAAATTTAATACGCTGAAGCCAGTTAGAAGCTATTAGGATCAATTTCGATAATGAGATCAAGGTGTTGGTTCTATTGTCCAGTCTAGCAGAGACCTGAGGTGGTCTTGTAATGACGGTAAGCAATTTTTGTGGGACAAGAACCTTAAAGTTTGATGGCACGGCGGGTGTTCTTCTCAACGAAGAGGTAAGCATGAAGTCATCGAGTGCGCTGAGACATCAGGGAGTGCCATGAGTTCAAAAAGAGATGAAGGTTAATGAATAGAGAAAAAATAACAAATCCAAGTTCAGATTTGGGAGAAGCAAATCAAATCAAAGGGTGCTGGCTATTGGCAATGCGGTGAGAAGGGGCATTTTCAAAGAGACTGTAAGCAGAAGAAGGATGGAGATGGCAAAGGCAAAGAGAAGAATTCAGTATATATTACGAGCGACGAGGAATTTGATATCCTGATTCTCTCCTTGGCTGGTTTTAGCGAATAGTAGGTTATTGATTCGGGTGCCTCTTTTCATGCCACTTCCATCAAGAAATCTTTCAAAATTATATGAAAGGAGATATTGGAAAGGTGTATATGGGAGATGATGAATAGTGCAATGTCGTTGGTAAGGCAGTTAGCCTCTCAAATAGCTCGACGCTAAATTTGAAGGACGTCAGGTACATACCGAAGCTAAAGAGTATCTGATCATTGTTGGTCAACTTGCGAATTTCGAGATGAAAACAAACTTCGATGGTGATTTGTGTAAGTTCACGAAGGGTGTCATGATCATGGCACATGGCAAAAAAGAAGGTACCCACTATATGACGTCGGGCTCTACGGCTTCAATTCAGTTGCATCATGAATGTGATCGTCGGTATATGGCATCGCCGACTTGGACTATGACTGAGAAGGGGATGAAGGTTATGCTCTCCAAAGGCAAGCTGCCAGGGTTGAAGTCTTTCGATTTAGATTTTTGTGAAGACTGTGTCGACGAAAAGCAGAGAAAAGTCAGTTTCTCGAAGGTAAAGACGTCCCCGAAGGCAGAATGGTTGGAGCTAATTCATACTATTGTGTGGGTTAAGGCTTCTATTTTTTCTCTTGGTGGCTCATTATATTTTGTTACTTTTATTGATGATGCAAGTAGAAAGGTCTAGATTTACTTCTTGAAGCAAAAGTCAGACGTGTTTGATTTGTTCAAGAAGTGGTTGGACCAAATTGAAAATGAGACAAATGTGAGGCTTAAGAGCTTGAAGTCAGACAATATAAACGAATACTGCGATAGCAGATTCGAGGAGTTTGGAGCTAATCGGGGAATCAAAAGAGTAAAGACAGTTTCATGAAATCCTCATTAGAATGGAGGTGGCCAAGCGCATAAACTGGACCATTCTGGAGTGTGCCAGGAGCATCCGAATACTCACAGGATTGTCCAAATAATTTTGAGCAGATGCAGTCAACACATCGGTGTATCTAATCAATAGAGGACCTTCGGTGCCTCAAAATTAAGAAATTCTGGAGGAAACATGGACCGGAAAAAAGGTAAACATGAACCATCTACGTATATTTGGTTGTATCTCTTATGTGCATGTTGAGCTAGATCGCAGGAGGAAGTTGGATTCGAAGTCCAAGAGGGGCATTTTCATTGAGTGAGTAACAAGCGAATACGGCTATCGATTTTGGGATCCGGAGAACTGAAAGATTCTCAGGCATAAGGATATGGTATTTAATAAGAGGTTGGTGTACAAGGACTTGCTGACGGAAAGGAGTACTACGAAGCAGCATAGTAATGATGCGGATTTGGGGTTTGTTAAACTAAATGATGTTCCTTTAGAGAAGACTCAGAGAATTCCGGAAGGGAATAAGGGATCCCGAGTAGAGCCTCCAACCCCCCAAACTGAGGTAAGGCGATCGACCAGGATGACCAAAGCTCCAGAGAGATACTCTCTTTCTTTACACTATCTGATATTGACTGACAGTATTGAACCCGAGTATTACGAAAAAAAATCTTATAGGTGGGAGCCAAGGATAAGAGGGAGCTTGCTATGATTGATGAGATAGAATCTCTCATGAAGAATCAAACATAGGATTTGGTTGAGTTGGCCGAAGATAAGAAAGCTCTGCATAACAAATGGGTTTAACAGTTGAAGGAGGAGAATGATGACACCAAGAGGTACAAGATGAGATTGACTGTGAACGGATTTCAACAGCGAGAAGGTATTAATTTTACCGAGATTTTCTCTCTTATTGTGAAGTTAACCACTATTAGATCTGTTTTGAGTATTGTGGGAGCAGAGAATTTACATCTAGAGTAGCTAAATGTTAAAATTGCATTTCTCTATGGTGATTTGGAGGATGACATCTGTATGGTGCATCCATTGGAATATATCATGCTGGATAAAGAACATTTAGTTTGCAAGCTCAAGAAAGTCTCTGTGGTTTGAAACAAGCTCCTAGGCAGTGGTATTTGAAGCTTGACAGATTTATGGTTAGAAATGGATACACGAGACTGCAAGTTGATTATTGTTGCTATTTCAAGTATTTTAAGAATTCATACATCATACTACTTTTGTATGTAGATAACATGATTGTTGTTGATTCAAGCATGAAGGAGATTATGAATTCAAAGCTCAGTTGGCAGGTGTAACACCCTGATCCCGCGGGTACAGAGACGTAACTGTGACGTATATACGCTGTGCGAAAATACTCTCATATATATACACAAAGCATTAGTACAGGCAAGAATCAGAGTACGAAAATACGTGATGCATTATGTATTCCAACATAAGAGTACAATTACAATGTTATCACAGGATATAACATAATATTACAAGGATATTATATCATCGATGGGCACAAAAGTGAGAATACAAGGAGGTATACAAGTATAAACAGTATAAAGAATGCCCATAGTTACAAAAAGAAAACTCAAGAGCCGAGCAAGAGGCCTGAGAGAAAGAGACCCTAGACAGTCAACTGCTAATCCACTACATAATCGTTGTGCCACTCGGATCAACAGGAAGTCCACCACGGTCCAAGCTCTGGGATCTGGACATGCAGGTCCAGGAGAGTCAGAAAGCTGCCCAACGAGTGGTAGGATGAGTGTCAAGTGGCGTGCACAAACTAGCATACGTGTATCGATAAATCTGAATCGAAATGCATGTATCAAAAACTGTATCGTGAGCACAACATACACAAGCAGGGAATGAGACATCAAGTAAATTATATGTGGCAAAACTAGTTGTAAAAGCTCAGCTTATAGATTCATGAGATTAGTACATCGAAAGAATAATCCAAATAAGAAAACCTTCATATATATACCATATATCTCATGTCACCACAACCTGAGTTCATACAACCCGAGTTGCAAAAGAACATGACGAATTATTAGTTAGTATTTTATTATTATTACTCCTCTTACCTATTTATCTAGGTATGTGTCCTGGCGTACGTTCAATATACATACTTTTATATATGAGTAAGTCTAGATTGATTATTGGAAACTGATGAGGAAACCAACGAATTATGTTTACAATGAATCCCGTACATATTCGCGACCATGACCCATTATATTTCGTTGTTGTTACGGAACCTACCGCTAGGCGAAATGGAAGAGAGGGTCATATTATATGCCCAAGGAAGGGGTATAAAAATTAGGGTGCCAGCATACCTCTTGAACACCTAGAGGCCCACAGATAGAACCAAAGTTTAGTTGCACAACATATCTTATGTCATTGTAAACACAATAATGAATCGAACTCTATCAGTTTTTCCTTACCCGATGTAAGTTATCCTTTTTATTACCGATTAATATAATTATCAGGATACAGGAATGAGCAGGAGCATGCTACAGGAATAGTAGAGTATAAGAGTACATGTTGTCAATTATTACATTCCTGTAATATACAATCATAAATCAAGTGTTTAAATAGCAGGTGTCAGGTGATAATATCAGGTGTCAAGTAATAACATGCAGGTGTCAGATGTCAAGTGATAACATGTCAAGTGATGGCACATAGACATTAATCGTCATATAACACAATACGGGAAACATTACTGATACAAGAGATCAGTAGAAATACCAAAAAATAATACAATTTTTGAAAAAAGGTTCAAGTAAAGATTTCAAACTCCACAATCAGAATTAAAATAATTTATTAAACTATCAAGCAGGCAAATAGTAAGCAAACAAGCGAGCGAACATCCAAGCAGAGCTAAGTAAAGCTGGAATGAAGCTAACATACAGCACTAGATGCCATCATGCTCGGTGTGATTATCGCCCACGGCGCAGCTAAACGCACATGACGAAACGAGCGTATGAACATTATGCTACCACACGTGACAAAGCCGCGCTCACAGCGTAACTATGCTCAAACGGAGTTAACAGCAAAGTGTCGAGCGCTATGTCCGCCGACCATGCATAGCATAAAGAAAGTCCAGAGGACTTTAATAAACCTCAGAAGTAAAGCCCGGAAGCTATAGTATAGAACTACAGAGCGGTTAAATCCGGAGGCTGAGTAAGGTAAAAATAATGTTAGCGAGCAGACAAGCGAACATCCAAACGAAGCTATGTAAGGCTGAGAGAAGCTAGTGTACAATGCTAAACGTTATCACATTCGGCGTGGTTACCCCTCTAGCGCAGCTAAACACACACAGTGAAGCGAGCGTATGAATGATATGCTATCGCACATGGTGAAGCTATGCTCATAGCGAAACTACGCTCGATCGGAGTTAGCGTTAAAGCGCTGAGTGCTAGGCTCGCCTACCAGGTGGAGCATGTGAAACTCAGAGGGTTTAAGTCCAAAGACTGAAAAAGCTCAGAGGCTAAGAAAATCCCGAAGGCTATGGTCGATCACGAAGGGTCGGCCAAACACAGTAATAGAGCAGTATCACAAGCAGTATACATATACAGATATTAAACTACGCTATTATAAGCATTCGTCACACCGATGCAAATATGTCACACTGGTACAAATGCACATGTCCACACAATACAAATATACACCCACACCAATACAAATACACAGTCCATAATGCAATACAATAATCTCAGAAGACAATATGAAATACAGAACGCCCGTCGAAGCGGGGTACCCAATAAAGCGAGAACACTCGCCTAAAATCTTCAAAATATGCTGTAAAATCTCGGAACTCCAAAATCAACGTGATATGTGATAAATATATTAAATATAATATAAAGAGAAGAGAGAGAACAAAAGTGAAAGGAGAAGGATAGGAGAGAGAAACAAAAAAGGAGAGAGAAGGGAGCTCATGGCCCAGGTGGTTGTGGGTCATGGCCAGGAGAGAGAGGGCATGAGGAAGCGAGAGAACAGAAGAAGAGAGAGCATGAGAGAGAGAGAGAAAGAAATAAAGAAGAAAAGGAAAGAAAGAAAAAAAGAGAAAAAGAGGGGACTGCTCATGCAGCTCCTGCACAGGGGGGCCCTACGGCTTGGTCGTAGGCTCAGGTAGCGTAGGCCACTAGCGCCGGCCAACTAGAGGAGGAGAGGAAGAAAATTGGAGGGGAGATGTTGGATGGTGATGGGTTATGGTGTTTTGGTGGTGAAGCTGGGGAATTGAGGGTGGTGGTGATGAAATTGAAGGGAGAGGAGGAAGGAAGAGGTTGTGGTGGTGGAATGGGAGGAGATCTAGGTGGTGGGAGTGATGGATTTGAAGGGGAGATGGCTATGATGGTGGATTTGAGAGGATGGTGGTTTGTGGGTAGTTTTAAGGAAGATGGAAAAGGAAATGGGGAGTAGGGAGATGGGTAGTGCTGGGGTAGAGCTCAACCGACCATGGGGACGTTGTCAGTGTGGGAGTTGGATTGAGGTGGTGATGGTGGGGGATGGTGGAGGTGATGAGGTGATGAGTTAAGAAGAAGGAGATGGAGATGGTGGGTGTTGAAAATTGAGAGAGGAGGAGAGTAGAGGGGGTTATAGTTGGAGTTGAGGGGATGCCACCGGCCTAGAGGTCCATCAGAGGGGTTGCCGGGGAGCTGGGTGGTGGCTACTGGCCTCTTAGAGGAGAAGAGAGAGAAAGGGTAAGCGGGAGAGATTAGAGATGGAGAGAGTGATTAGAGAGTGAGAGAAAGAAAGAAGAAGAGAGATTAAATGGGAGAGGGGGTTTGAACCCCATGTCCAGCGCTGGGGGGAGACCCTCATTGGCTCAAGTCTCCGCCCAGGAGGAGGGTCGCATCCAGGGTTTATAAGAGAGAGAGCGTGGAGTTGGATATTTTGGGGGAAGATGTGGAGGAGAAAAATAGGAAAAAGAAATAAGAAAAGAAAAAAGTGAAAGAAAGGAGAGGAAAAGGAAAAAAGGGAAAAAGGAAAGAAAAGAAAGAAAAGAAAAGAAAAGAAAGAAGAGAAGGAAAATATCCAGGCAAAACTTTCAGATTCAATAAAACATAAATATTATTTTTTCGGCCAAAATTAACAACTTCAGAAAGATCCCCAAAAATTTTATAAATTAGAAAATAGTAAACTGAGGATCATAGTGAAATTAGATTCAACAAGTTCAATCCCGTTTGTAAATTAAAAATTTTGAAATCAATCGGCGACACCGGTCCACACCAATTCGGTTGAATTTTGATTAATTCAAAAAAATCCCCAAAATGTATTAAGATACAAAATATAATCTTGTGAAACAATGTGAAAGCAGCTTTCAGAAATTCAATTTCATTTATAAATTAAAAATCTGAGAATCGATCAGCGATACTAATTGATACTGATTTTGAAGATTTTGTAAAAAAATTCAAAAAAATTAAGAAAAAACCTAAAATATTGAAAAAAATATTTAAAACTGAAACCGGTCAAATCCGACTATCAGAAAAGCCAAATCAAGCAGTACAGTGGAATCAGATCCCTAATTCGGAGTCGGGCTGACTCTAAGTCCAAAAATTGGGAATCGATACCAGCTAATAATATAAATAATCACTAATTAAAAGTAAATATAAAAATAACTACAAGGAAATAGGAAAATAAGATCAAAAATAGGAACATATATCTAAGTCCGTATTTCGGGGACGAGGTGTTACAATCCGTCCACCTTACAAAAATTTGGTCCACGAAATTTCAGTAAGGGGAAGAAGATGAACACAAAAAGGATAGGGGTAAGGATTATACCAATTAAGATATGAATAACTAAGGGTAACGCTCACAAATCGACTGAACCATAACCTCAGGACCTACACCTTTTCTGCATTTTCTGCCGTATAAAGCTTCAGAGGTGCCATATTAATACTGATCTGACATCTGTTAATAAGAGAATACTGCTAGAACTTCAATAGACTGACCCACTTTGAATAATATGAAATGATCTGTCTTAAGAACTGGCCAAACTTTCACTATCTGAATTCTGCTAGAATCGATGGAGACTACTTCTTTCAAAAAGATGAGACCCAAGAATACGATAATATTTATTCAGAACTCATACTTATTCTGCTGGGCATGAAGCTGTTCTTGATGAAAAGTCTGTAATAAGATTACTGGATGTTTTTTCTATTCTCTGTCACACTGGAAGTAGACTATAATATCATAGATAAAGAAAACCCAGTAAACTGATCGCAAATCAAGAATTTAGAAAATCATAACGCGTCCTAAATAATGTTTTCTGGATGATAACCCGACTATAGATCAATTCTGAGAATACCTTGGCTCTGTGTAGTTGATTGAAGAGATGGTGATCATTCTTGGAATAATATAAATAAAAATTACCCTAGCTTTATTTGACAGAAGTCCTGAACTCTAAAATTTGTTTCATATTGATGCTCCTCATGCAGTGTCATAATTAGTCTAATTAAATTAGTGATGACTATCCCACTTTCTGTACTAATCTTCATAAAACATCCAAACATATAAAAGTAGGGCGCAAAGCCGAAAAACTATTCATATCCTGATATATAAGACAATGTGATGTACTAGAATTAAAGAATGTCAGAACAGGACGAAAGTGAACCATATCTGTCCTGCCACTACATTACTAGTCTATTCATATCTTAAATTGGTATAAAGATGATGAGAACTGAAAAGTAAAAATATGAAAGAGATTCAGGAATCAAAGGAAGGATGATTGATTGAGTTTAGACCTGCACAGAAAAATACATAATTTCAGAACTTAAGAATAGAAGTGCAAAGTACTCAATACTACCACGATAGCAAGTGGCTATGTGGGTCGTGATTCATAAGAAGGGACTAGCAATGAAAACTTTTAGTAAGTTCTCTTTTAGTTCACTAAAAATGGTTAAAGTTCTTCTTTGTTCTTTAGAAAGAAAAGAGAAAAAAGCTATGTTATGTTAGATTGAAGGTGACGGATTGGAGAAAGTGGTGATTTTGGAAAATAGAAAATTAAGTTATAGAAAGAAATAAAAGAGTGAAGAAAAGAGTTGGTGATTGGAAGAGTGTTCTAAACTAAGAAATCAAAGGAAAGAAGGAAAGAAAACTTACTTGCTTCTTTTAACAGATAACTTACCTTGGATTTTTGGCACGTTTACGTGAATTCAGAGGCAATTAGCACAAAGTCCATAAGATTGAACTCAATCCTCATCCACATTACATCATCAAATATTTCGACGAGCAAGCATGAAATTATACAAATTTTAAGGAGGGATTCATCGCATGAGCTATCAGTGGCACTCGTAATGGCAAGGCAAGACTGATGCTATAAGATTCACTTGGATAATTATCAAAACCAAAAAGAAAACAGGTAAAAGAAGAAGAAAAAGAATATAAACATGTTACTTTTGATTGCATAGAGAACGATGAAAGAAAAGAGATGAATACATCAGTGTTACTCTCAATATAAGTTTCTCTCTTACATACATGAATCTCAGTCTAACCTATATCTACAAAGAAATAAAAATTACATTAAAATAAAAATGAAAACTTATACTAAACTAGAATGAAAATTAGTCTAAGAATCATTCTCTGCCTAATCGTCTTCTCTGGCCTCAGAATTTGTAGGTATTTATAGCGAAAATGCAATAAGGGAAAGCGTCTGAAGATAGGGGGAGCAAATACTTCCCCTTATCTAACCAAACGATCACGGAAACACGGCTTTGGCCGCATTTTCGCGGCCTGGCCGCATACAGGGAGTGCAGCTCCCTGATTTTAGAATCCTTTTTTATCTCCTAGTGGATTTTCAAATTTGGTTTTTAGATTTGACGAAACCTCTTTTGATCTTCAGCTTTAACCAACTTGATTTGTAAAGATCTAATTTAACTTATTTTCAACTGGTTTTATCTTCTTTGATTTGCTTTGCTTTCCCTAATCCTTGATTTGAATTAGTTCTGAATTCAGAATTTAGATGGGCTTTGGGATTGTTTTCTCTTCCTTCTTGCTTGGTAAAGGCACTGCAAATAATTAGATAAAAAGATAATTAAATAGCAGAGTTTATTAGATAATAAATATGAGAATGTGACAATAAATATGCATTATCAATGACCGATCACACCTCCATATCTATCTTTTGCTCATCCTCGAGCAAAACAAATAAAAAGTAAAACAGAGCTAACCTAGTCTAACTCACTTTCGTAGGAACCACGATAGCACTTAGCATGTGCAACAAGCCGTTAAACCTCTAGGTTACCCTAAATGATGAGTTTTTTCTCGTGAGGGTTTTCAGTGGATTACACCTATAAAATTCATAAAGAAAGAAAAACAAAGTGTTATTATTTTCAAAAAGCATTTTGAAAAAGAGAAAATATTTAAAGTACTATTGTAAGAGTTCAAGTAATCTATAAGTTTATAGGAGAACCGAATTATTCATTCCTAAACTTAGTTTCTATTCAAAAACTTGTTATCAATCATGGTAAAGAATCAAACTATATTTCTCATCTAGTCTATTACTTTACCCTAAGTCATATGCACCTTCGTGACCATGAAAATTTTGACTCGGGTGCTTTAACACTAACTCTTATGCCTTATTTATTTTTTATACTATTGGTGGTATTATTATTTAGTTCTGTTAGGTTTTCTAATCTGCCTATGTTACGAGCTTTAGTCGGTGAATCCCAAATGAACAGTCTTAGGACACGGGTGTAAGAAAACACCCCAAGGACTTAAGGACTCGAGTAAATAAGGCCACAAAACTAAGCATTTTATTTATTATATGGATCACTTTTTGGCGTGGATACTTATACTTTATAAGGCATAAATGCCCAACTTAATCAGAGGATTTTTTTTATATATTTTCTTTTCTTTTTTTCTTTTATTTATAAGGCATAAGAATCTAGTTTTTGAATCCTAAGTGTGTAAGTGTATAAAGTATGTACATTTCATTAAGGTAAAGAACAGGACTAAATTACTTTTTCAAATTTTCTTCCTACCCCTAGAAATCAAACAAATAATTTTGTTTTGACCAAGTATAAGAAATCCTAATTATGATTCTCCTATTCCTTAAAATTAACTCAATTTCTTATAAAAAAAATAGGTCAAAATATTGTTTCTCTTTTCAAAAAGTTTTTAAAAGCAAAGAAAATGTTATTTTTTAAATAAAAAAAGAAAATCTATGTTATGTTAGAACCCTCCCCCACACCTATCTCATGCATTGTCCTCAATGTATGAATAAATGCATAAAGGCATGAAAAAAAGAAAGAGAAGGATAATGTTACCTCAGGTAGTCGTTCCGGTGGTGCTCGGATAAGCGTTGCTACTCAATCAAGATAATGTGGTGATTCATAAAATCCACCTTTATTGACCTCTTTTTCATTTACATATTTACAACTCTCAATATGAATAGGATCATGCAAGATATCATGAAAATTATTCCCTTTACATGACCAATCTTGAAAAATAATCACTGAGTTATTATGGTCTATACCTATGTCTAATAGAGGAATATGATATGATGAATTGGATGATTTAGGCTCAAGAGTGATAGGTTCGGGAACCATTACTGACTCGAAAAAATCAAATGTGGGTTCAAAAGTCAGTATTGGTTCAATTGTTGGGTCCAAGTCAAAGAAATAAAATTCACATTCTTTTCCTATCAATGGAATGTGACTATTCAAAATTTGTGATCCAATTTCTAGATCTATGGATACAAGAATAAATATTGGCTTGAAAAATGGGTCCAACTTGGGTAAGAATATCAGAGTCAACATAGATTCAAAATTGGAATTAAATCACAAAGCTACGGGTCGGGGTCACGTTCATGTTCAAGTTCAATTTCAATGAAATGAAAACTTGTCAATTTGTTAATGGGTTGATATTGGTCAAGTTCAAGGTGATGTGAGAAAATTGAGTCTTGGTCAAAGTCTCTAAGACAACATGATATTCCTATCAATATGGCTAGGGCAATCGGGAATGATCGAAAATGTGATAGGTAAAGTTTTCTCATTCTTATCATTTACTATGTTGATTAAGTGAGTCATTTGAGCTTCTAACCTACTGAAAGACTCATTTTGGGACTGAATATATCCTTTTGAGATTGAATCATGGATTTCACACTCTTTTCTAAGTCAGTAAGTTCTTTTTCTTGTTGCGGGACTTAGAAAATAGAGTAAGGATCTTGGATTTGGAAGTTTTGTGGGAATTGTGAGTCTATCATTTTTCACCTTTTGTTCTTGGAACTCAATCAAGGCTTCTTACTCTTAATCACCTCAGATTTTTCTTCTATGGGTTGTCATAACTAGAAAAATTAGAAGCTGAATTTGGAATGGTGTTGACAATATGACTTGGGGGACTTGTATCCTCATTGATTCTGTGAAGAGTAGTGAT